>PVKP010019093.1:0-43091 GCA_004027715.1 Plecturocebus donacophilus
CTTTCCTTATTACTCATTGTCACTCTGCCCTCTGGAAGGAGCGAGGATTCCTTACCATAAAGGGGACCCCCATAGTCAATGCCACCCAAATCTCTAACCTCTTGCAAGCTCTGTTACTGCCCAAAGAGGTTGCTGTCATCCACTGCCGAGGGCACCGAGCCCAGCAAGATGCCATTTCTCGAGGCAATGCAAGGGCAGATATGGTAGCAAAGGCTCTAACTAGTTCCAGGCCAGCTCCTGCTCCAGTCCTGTTCCTTACCACTGCCACGTCACCGATGTATTCGCCATCGGAAAGACAGGACCTTATATTAAGGGGTGGGACTAGGTCTAACCAGGGCTGGATCTTCCTAAATAACAAGATCGCCCTTCCACAAGAGCAGGCTCCCAAAATCATTGCCGAAATTCACCAATCCTTACATGTAGGGCCCAAAGCATTATATCGCTTTGTATAACCTCTCTTTTATTCACTAGGCCTAAAACAAACAGTCGAGCAGGTACACAAAACATGCGTCACTTGCTCTAAGGTCTCATCTCAGGGAAGCTTAAGACCGCAGTTTCCCACCCACCAGATGCGTGGCAACCTGCCGGCCCAGGACTGGCAAATTGATTTTACTCACATGCCTACTCACAAAAAACTTCGCTACCTCCTAACTTTTGTAGATACCTTTTCAGGTTGGATCAAAGCCTTCCCTACCTCTCGGGAAACAGCAGACACGGTAGCCTCCATTTTAACTCAAGAAATCATCCCTCGCTTTGGCCTACCTGCCACTATCCAGTCAGACAATGGTCCAGCATTCATAGCCCAGGTAGTCCAGCTGGTTGCCAAGTCTCTCAACATATCCTGGAAGCCACACATCCCCTACTACCCTCAGTCATCAGGTAAAGTCGAACGGGCCCACGGCATCCTCAAGGACCATTTGGCTAAACTGACTATCGAGGTAAAACTCTCGTGGCCCACTCTCCTACCTCTTGCTCTAGCTCGAATCTGAGCCACCCCACGGGAACCAACAGGCCTCAGCCCCTTTGAGTTGCTGTACGGCCGGCCTTTCCTGGTCTCCCATAATTTCCCGGTACAATCACCTCCCCTGGCCTCCTACCTTCCCTATCTATCTCTTCTCCGCCACTTACTCAGGGAGCATGCAGACCGCGCTCTCCCTGTTGTTCTGGGGCCTGGAGACTCACGCCCAGCAGCACCCCTGCAGCCAGGTGACAGTGTTCTCCTCCAGGAGCTCCAACCAGGATCTCTGCAGCCCAGGTGGTCGGGACCCCCACATCGTTATCCTAACCACCCCTACCGCTGCCAAGCTCCTGGGTCACACCCCGTGGTATCATGTTTCCCGCCTTAAGGTGGCACCTCAAAATGACCAGTGGAAATCCGAATCCCTGGGCCCCACCCATCTCCGCCTCACCCGCAGCCCCTGCCTGCCAATTCCTGATGCTTCGAATTCTCCTCCTAACAATCCTTCTAATGTCTCCCCTTAAAGCCAGCCCGTACTATGCCTGGCGATTCTACCTGCAGGAATCCTGGAGAGAAGGCCCCACTACTAAAATCCAATACATTGCTCAAGTAGATTGCCTGCCCGCAGACTACAAATCCATAAAATTCGAGTTCCCAAAATCCATAGCAAACACTCTTAAGTGCTCCCAGAATAATTTTGGCCTCTGCTTCCTACATGACCAAACTAAAATTGTTTGTCATAAATGGAGCGGTATCTTTGGAGGATGTCCATATGCATCTTGTGTCATGCATAAGGCCCCAAAAAGTGAAATGTTCATCATTGACAACCAGGGTAAAGTATCCCTTACTATTCATGATCCTTGGCACGCTCGATGGGAAAAGGGAACTGCAGGTAAAATATATACCAAATAAACAAATAGCCACCCTAGTGGTACATGGCTAATATAGCGATCCTATGCCCATACTGTGCCAATAGAAATAGACAGACTCAGCTCACTAGGCAACACCATCCTACAAAATGAGGCCATTTTAACTAACCGACTTAAACCCTCAAACAGTAACTCCCAACCTTTTTCTTGGTTAGCACTGGTGCAACAAGGCGTTAATATGTTAAGTTTAACTGAAGCCATTAACTTTACTAATTGCTTTTTATGTGCCTCCCTTAACGAACCTCCCTTAGCTGCAGTTCCTCTCCGGACTGGGTTCAACCTGTCACAACCACCTATGGGACCTGACACCACCCTGACGGGGATCCCGCTGTTCAAGGCACACTCCCAAAATCTTTCTCTCTGCTACGGAACAACTGACAACTCCAGGTGCAACACAACTGTAAAAGTAAGATCCACCCATTATGCACCTCCAGGAGGATACTTCTGGTGTAATGGGACCTTAACCGAAGTTATAAATGCCTCCCTTCCCCTCCCCTGTGTACCTGTTACTCTAGTCCCTCAGCTAAAGGTATATGGGCAAGCCGAGTTTCAATCCCTTCTTACACCTCCTCCCCCTGTCCGCCAAAACAAACGAGCTATCTTCCTTCCCGTAGTAGTCGGTCTCTCTTTAGCCTCATCTTTAGTAGCCGCTGGAATAGGAAGCGGAGCGATGGGCTACAGTGTCACTTCATCTGCTCAACTGGAGGACAAGCTCCGTGTGGCCATTGAAGCATCAGCTGCCTCTCTGGCCTCCCTCCAGCGACAAATCACATCACTAGCCCAGGTAACTCTCCAAAACCGACGGGCCCTTGATCTACTAACAGCAGAAAAAGGAGGTACCTGTATGTTTCTCCAGGAAGAGTGCTGCTATTATATCAATGAATCGGGCCTAGTAGAGGAGAACATCAACACTCTCCACCGTCTCCAGGAAGACCTCCGCAAAAAGCAAAATACAGGAGTTTTGTCTCTAAGCTGGTGGCATCCCATGCTTACTTGACTAACCCCAGTCATCACTCCTATCATTGTAATTTGTTTACTATTACTAATGGCCCCTTTTCTTCTCAGGTTCCTACAAACTCATATGCGAGAAATTGGACGAGTAGCTGTGAACCAAATGCTTCTTCATCCCTTCGTCCGGCTCTCAGTCGAGGCACCAGCCAACTGACCTGTCCCCCTTACTTCGCCCCTATTCAGCAGGAAGTAGCCAGAAAGAGCGGCGCCCTCTATCTACCATCAAAAGGTCGGAATGTAAGGCCGGTTGCCTTGCTGGGAGCCCAGACGCACCCCCCCTTTCCCTTTCACAAGCCCCAAGCAAGCTCAGACATGCTCAAACATGTTCCCTTCTCCCATGCTCGCACAGCCTGGTTTTCTCTTAAAGAGCCCAGTATGCAAACAGGGTGCTGCAACCAAAGCTTCTTAACAACCAATGGCAGCTAAGCCTTAACAACCAATAGCAGCTAAGCCTTAACAACCAATAGCAGCCAAGTTTTAACAACCAATAGCAGTCAAGCTTTAACGACCAATAGCAGGCAAGTAATTCCAACCAACAACAAGCCAAGTCCTAGGTCAAGGCTTGTAACTTACCCAGTAGCAGTCTTGCTCTCCCACAACCAGTCGAGCTGTTTCACTCCCTATAAAAACCCCCGGTCTAAAAATAGACTTTCTAAAAATAGCCCAAGTCACTCCCTATAAAACCCCCTGTCTGAGAGAAGTCAGTACGACTTCTCTGGCCCCGCCTGTCGGGACCACAGAACCTCACCCGGGAGCCTGAATAAATTCCCTTGCATTGGATTATCTTGGTGCTGGCCTCAGTTTCTTCATTTTATCCTCGGAAACAAACCCTACAGTATTCTTTTTACATATTTCTGAAAAATTTTTTGTTACAGATCCTTGCATCTGTGTTAATGAAGATTTCTTCTCTTGTAATCTCTCTGTCATGGTTTAATATCAAGGATCAAATCATAAAATGGTAAGATGTTACAACATGTTTTTTCCTCTATTTTCTGGAAGACGTGAAAGATGGGACTACTTCTTCCTTAAATATTTGCTAGAATTCACCTGTGAAGCCACTGGAACCAAGAGTTTATTTGTTGAAATGTTTCCATTTAAAAATTTGATTTTTTTCATGGGTATAGTTATTCAGAATTTCTGTATCATCTTGTGTTGGTTTTGGTTTTCTAGGCAGTTGGTCAGTTGACTCTCTCAAGGCATTTGCTTATTTCTTCTGAATTGTAGCATTTTCTTGCATGATGTTTCATGTGATATTTTCTTTTTATCCTTTTAATATCTGTAGGATTTATAATAATATTTATTCCTTAATTCATGTTATTATATTACAATAACTTGTGTTTTTCCTCTTTTTGTGTTTTGGCCTAGCTAGAAGCTTATCAATGTATTAATCTTTTCAAAAGCAATTTCTGGACTTCTTGTTTTTCTATTTCTAACTTTTAAAAATTTCTGCTGTTATTATTTCCTTTCATCTACCTGCTTTATGTTTAATTCCCTTATTTTTGTTTTTGGTTTTTATTGGTAGAAACTTAGATCGTTAATTTATACCTTTCTCTCTAATATAAACATTCAAACTTAACATTGGTTTCCTCTAAGCACTGAATTAGCTTCATCCCTTGCTTATTTGGATATTAGTTAATAATCACAAAAATAATGAGTTATTAAAATAAAATAATCAAAAGAACACTAAAATATTCTTTGTACAGATTCACCTTTGTTAATATTTCTTGACATTTCCAAGTTCTCTCTTGCTCGTTCTTACTATATATACGTGTGGGTGTGTTTTCTGAAACATTTGAAGATAATTTATATATATTATAGACCTTTATCACTAAATAATTCAGGGTGTATTCCAAGAGTAGGAGTATTTTCTTACATAACCACTGCAATTATTAAATTCATATATTTACATTTACGTTACACTTTAATACATCATCCATATTCTAATTTTGTCATTTAACCGAATAATGCCTTTTATAATATCTTTTTCTCCTGTAGTGCAGAAACCTGTCTAGTTCTCAAGTGTCTTTAGCCTTAGGTAATCTAGAATGTTTCTACAGTCTTTCCTTATCATTTATGGCAATAACATTTTTTAAAAATACAGCCCTTCTACCATTTAATAGAAAGTTATTCATTTTGAGTTGTGTAATGCTTCCTTGTGATTAGGTTTAGGTCATACACTATTTTAGAATTTCACATTTGGAGATACAGAATGTCCATCTTCCCTCATTGGTGACGTTAATTTGATCATTTGTTCAAAATGTCACCAATTTTTTGAGAATATAGTTATTTATTCTTTATTTAACTGACAATTAGTATATGAGGGACACTTAAAATTATGCAAGTATCTTTCTCTCATCAAAATATGCCTCCCTAGCTTTAGTACCTATTGATAATTCTTGCCCATTTTTACTATGATCACAAAATGATGATTTCCAAGCTCCAATACTCCTTCCATATTGACTAGTTAGCCCTCAGCAATCTAATGCCAGCAAGAAGCCTCCCTTCTCCTGTATGTCTGCATATATGTTTGTATTTATGTATGCTATTTATTTATCTCCTCTATCTATCTAATCTATATATTGAATATATCTGTCTACCTACCTAATGAATCTATTATGGGTATTGATTCATGCATTTCTATTTTTCCATGATTTACCATTCATTACTATCGTTAATCATTTTGGTATTCAAATTTTTAGAAATTTGGTCAGTGAGAACTGCTTAAAGCTAGCTCCTGGGTCCCTGTAACATCCTCCCACCATTTTTTAAAGCACTTTCTTATTTTCTTGCATAGAAAGATATTCCAGATTTATCTTTTACCCTAGTTCCAGCCCTGGAATCTGAAAAGCCCTAGCCTAGTTTCTTTAATTGAGAAACAGTAGTAAAGACAAAATTATGGGTACTATTTATACTTATTATTCCTGGAGTATATTTGCTTCTTGGCCCTTAGCAAACAGAGTTAAGAAATACATGCATGGACATATATATGTACATGCTAGCACAAACCTAGATATGCATACATGCATGCACATACATATATGTTCACATAAACATATATACACACATACATATGTACATATTTAGAGATATCCCCAGTTCCAATCCATCCTCCATAGAATTATTTTGACTTCTCCTGTCCCATATTGTTTGTACGCATTCTTTCACAGTGAGAACTCTGACCCTCAAGATCACCAACTCATCTCCTCTTTTGGCTCGGCACAAAAGGAGGTGGAGGCTGTAATGAGCTGTGATCCAGAATGGGTGACAGAGTGAGATCCTGTCTCAAACAAAACAAAGCAAAACAAAACCATTCATGCTTTTGTTCAGTCCTACAGTATTTATAAAGTACATTCAGAATTGCTTCACTCAAACACTATGATAGGCAAACCTACTAAAAGGAATTTATCAATTACTTTCAATTCTCCCTCACCATAATTCCAATCTGAACAAAACGAAAGGTAGTCAGAAGTTGTGTTCATAAGGTACTTGAAATAGTTTCTTCTTTATTCCCTTTCAGCTAGTTATAATATTAATTTGAAATATGATTAGGTTCATTTGTCAGTTTGCTTTCAGTTTTAGGGTTCTCTCTTTTACATTTTTTGGCTTTAATTTAATTTGGGGGTTATGACATTTTATTATTAGCATGCATCCAAAAGTCAAACATTTAAAAATACATAATTAGAAAAGTGTCACTCCTTCTCATACTTTCCATCCCACCTCGACTCACATCTTCTAGGTATCCAGTTTCACTATTTTCTAGTTTATGCTTCTTGTGTTCTTTATGTAAAGATAAGCAGATGTGTGTGTTTCCTTACCCTTTTTCTTACACACATGCTCATTTGTACTTTGCTTTTTTCATTTATAAATATCTCTTTGAAATTATTTTATATTAGTTCACTCTATTGAGTGAATTTGCCATAGTTTATTCAATAAAACTGCTTTGCTGAAACTTTCAGGCAGATTCCAATTTTTTGAAATTTCAAATAATGCTACAATAAATATCCTGTTCACACATATTTTATATAGTTGTAGGTATTCCTAGAAGTCGCTCTCACAAATTTTGGTATGATAAATTGTCTTTATCATTTAGATTGAAATATTTTGTAATTTTTCCTTGTGATTTCTTATTTGACCTATACATTATTTAGAGATGTATAGTTTAATTTCAAAATGTTTATTTTTATTGGTTTGAAATATAATTATGCCACTGCCATATAACTTACCCTATAAGATTTCAAACTTTTAAAGTATACTATGACTTGTTTAAGGCATTTATGTTATAGGGTGTATCTTGCTGAACACTCCACGTACAATTGAAAAGATTGTGCTTTTTGCAGTTATTGGGTTTAGTATTCTGTAAGTGTCAATTAGGTCAAAGCAGTTTATTGTGTCATTCATATATTTCATACCATTGCTGATTCTTTGTGTAATTATTTTATCAATGACTAAGAAGAGTGTTAAAATCAACTATAATAGCAGATATGTCTATTTCTATTTTAGCTCTGTTACCATTTTCTTCATTATATTTTGAAACTTTTTAAGTGCATATACATTTACAATTGCTATGGCTTCCTGACTTATCGACCCTTATATGTTAAAATATGCTATTTTTCTTCCTTAATACTCTTTATCTTGAAATTTATTTTGTCTGATGTTATTTTAGCCCCTATACTTGGTTACGGTTAGTGTTTGCATGGAATATATTTTCTTATCTTTTTACTTTCAACCTATTTTGTCTATTTTTAACCTGTATGTTAACCTATTAAAGTGTATTTCTTATGAGCAACATGTAGTTAGTTGAGTCTTTTTATTTTTTCTGGCAACTTCTGCAACTTACTATTTTGTTTTCTGTTTGACTCTTTGTTTCTTGAGGATTATGCATGCTGACAATATGTATAGCTCTAGTTCATTCATTATCACTGCTCTGTAATATACTATGTCACGAATATACCAAAATCTAGTTTTTCATTCTGCTTTTGATTGCCACTTAGTTTATTTATGATTTTTTATAGGTACAGACAATGCCAAAAATATACAGTCCTGTGCATGTCTCCTACAGACATGTATGTTCCAAGGCAAAGGTGAGTGAACAATTTCTAGATCTTAGAATATAAAATCATCTATCTTTACCAGAAAAGTATTCACTTATATGAGTACAAAAACAACAGTTTTGCTAGTTTACACTTTGATCAAGCATGAATGAGAGTTTCTGTTGATCAATATCCTTTCCAACACTTGGTAACATTACAAACACCCAAACACATCCCCACCACATCTGACAGTTTTAAACAGACTCTCACTGCTATATAAATCTACATCTTTCATATGTATGCTGATCATTAAGCCTTTCTCGAAGACTTGCTCATTCATATACACTACCCTCATTTTTTAAGCTGAGAAATCAAAATGTAGAGCCATAATTTGCCCAAGATCACACAGCAGTCATCAATTAGACATGAGTCCAGGCATTGTAACACTGAAAATAATTTTTTTCCCTCTCTTTATCTATCTATCCATCCATCCATCCTAATACTGTATAGATTTTATGACTAGGGGTGTGTGTGTGTGTCGGGGATCGGGGGAGAGATGAGATAGTATGGGATAATATTTCTAAAATTCATTATTTTGCCTTGAGGTTTTCAGATCCAGTTCTGATAAATAGAACATCCAAGACAAATCACCTCTAATATACCACTTTCCTCTAATCCTTTTCTCGAGTAAAATAGAAAAATAAAGGAAAATCAAGAACAACCTTAAGGAGATGTCCTCAGAAGACAGTCCCCAATCTTTCCTATCTTATAGAATGGACTTAAAGGCTAAACAAAAAAACGTGGGCAAGTCAGCCCCAGCAACCACGCTTTTCTCTCTTCCTGGCATACTTTGTAAGGCATTTCCCAGATTAGGATGGGGACAAGGGCACTGGCCCAATTCCTATCCAGGAACAACTCTGGGAAGGCTGCCTTCTGCGACTGCCATAGGAAACCTGGCTCCTCCTGGCCCTCTCCCTGCCCCTGGCTCTCCTGGCCTTGCTGTTGCAGCTGCCTCAGGAGTGATCATTAGCCTGGGATTAGCAGCTGTGCCAGCAGCAGGCAGGACAAAGTCCTGCTGCTCTGGGCTGTATCTGCAGAGAGCTGGCTGGGGAGGGAGGGCTCAGCTGCCCAAGTGCCAGGCATATGTCAAATCCAATTTGGGAGAAGATCTTGTTAAGCCTCCTTATCAGATGACACATCCTCCTTAAAAAAAAAAAAATCATCAGTTAGAAAGGCTTTGCAATATCTACCAAGCACCCATGCTGAGGTCAGATAATGTTTTCTGTCAAGAATAGATTCTTTATATCCCATCGGTCCGTGGGTTCAAGGGAATTTGATTAGTCAGACAAGGCTTACCTATAAGCCTTGCTGGCCCTAATCAGTCTCTGCCCTTCAAAAGCTTTGTTACTCATTTTTTGTGACCATATAGTCCAGCATCTTTGCTAGTAAAGAGCATAGGGCTCTTTTTGTTCCCATCCTGTTACCCTTTCAAAATTATGGGAACCACCCAGGCATGGTGGCTCATGCCTATAATCCCAGCACTTTGGGAGGCCAACCCGGGTGGATCACTTGAGGTCAGAAGTTCGAAACCAGCCTGGCCAACATGGTGAAACCCAGTCTCTACTAAAAACACAAAAAACTTATTCTAGCATGGTGGCAGGCAGCTATAGTCCCAGCTACTCAGGAGACTGAGGCAGGAGGATCGCTTGAACCCAGGAGGTGGAGGTTGCAATGAGTGGAGATGACGCCACTGCACTCTAGCCTGAGTGACAGAGTGAGACTCCATCTCAAAAAAAAAAAAAAATTATGGGCACCCAAAATGATAAAACAGATTGTGAGTCTGTGGCAAAACAGTACTTTTATACATTGCTCGTGACAGCATAAGTTGTTCTAACCCTTTTGAAAAGATATTTTACAGTAAGTATCAAAACTCAAAAGTATATGCACTCTGACATTCTACTCATGGGGTTTTCCAGATAGGAGAGTGGAACTAAAATTTATTGCCTATCTATTCTGAGCTAGGCACATTATTCTGCTGCTAATTCTGCAAGTTAAGCCTTGATACGTATTGTTCCCATTTTATTGTTGAAGAAATTAGAACAACGGCTAAGTGACTTATCTGATATGGCACCATTAGTATGAGGGAGAATCTGCATTCAAACGCAGTCTGATTCCAATCCCCTGTTTCTTCTCCTACAAAACACTGCCTTGGGAGAAGGATTTCTGTGTATGAACATCTTCACTGCAGCATTGTTTCTAACTGCAAAAGCTGAGAAAAGCAAAGTAGCTCATAACAGAAGAATGTTCTAGTAAATTATGAGAAGTTAATCCAATGGATTATTTTGCCATCTTATAAATGAAAATTTTAAAGATTATTTAGTGATATTGGGGAAATCACATCATATAACATTAAGTCAAGATAATAGAATACAAAATTATTTCTATATAATGATTATAACTATATTAAAATGCATATCCATATGGAAAAAATTCTCATGGGAACTTGGAATATAAAAGACCTTTTTAAGAGGTATTAGTAACTAGACATGATTTCCCAAAATAGTCGTTAGTGTTACAAAGTTGTATTTGAAGAAAGTCACTAGTCTTAGTGGAAAGAATGATATATTCAGAATAGAAAAGACCAAAATCTGAATGCTCTCTCTTCCATATTCTAAATTTATGAAACTGAACAACTTATGTGTAATCTCTGAGCCTCAATCTTTTTCATTTGTAAAACAGTGATAATATTAATCTCGTAGGGTCATAGTGCAAGTTAAGTACATTAGAATGCCAACACATGCTGAATTCATCATAATAAATTTAATAACAAAAAAGACATCCCTGATAAATTTATTAACTAAATAAATAAATAAAAATGATGGTCCTTCTCAAGCTTCCACCACCTCCAAACTTTTCTGTAGATTTTCAGTTGCAAGACAGGCCAAAAAAAAAAGACAAAATTTCAGCCCACACACATAAGCATGTTTATTACAGGGCAGCCAAGGGAGGTGGCTAAGTAAGAGAAACTCAGTCCTTGACCACATAATTCTTAGCTGAAACCAGCCACAGATCAAATGCTTCACCAACATGGAATGCATTGTATATTAATCCCTAGGCTTTGCAGTGAAACCAGCATATGAAACCAACCCTTCCCTGGTCCTAGGGCATTTACAAGATAAGGCCTTGTTACAGGCTGGGTAGTGATGCTCCCTGAAGCCTCTTAGGATGAACGTTCTCACTCCATAAGACTTTGTAAGCTTGAGTCTGTGGGATGATTTCTCTAGCTTCAATATTGCTAAGAGTACAGGACACACTCAATAGGATGGGACCTATTAATATTACTATGTGGTCTTATGGCTGAGCAGCTGTGATCGCCAGGCTTGGGTTGCTCTCAGTCATGTCCCTATTTCCCAAATCAAGAGTAGGGTCAAGTAGATTGGGGAGTGAGAAACTGTGGAAGGCATCAGACATGAAACACCTGCATCGGGGGCTAAGTAAGCACTGATGGGTTTTGAGTAACCAACAGTAGCATGATCACAGTATCTTGACTGTGGAATCTTCACCTGGGCTCTACGCACAAACTCTAAGTGCCTAAGCGACCAGTGGATGGTGACCCTTTGGTGGGAGTAAGCAGTCTGCAACTCTAAGAAGAGGAGCTCTCTGCTTCTAGCCATGGCCCAAAAAGAGGGGCAAAGAAAGCTGGAGGAGTGGGGTGGAGAAAGAATAGTATTATTGAGATTTACTAAGTATCTAGTATATGTCAAGAATAAAATGAGTCATGCCTGTAATCCCAAAACTTTGGCAGGCCAAGGCAGGAAGATTGCTTGAGCTCAGGGGTGCAAGACCAGCCTGGGCAACATGGCAAGACCTTGTCTCTACTAGAAATCAAAAAGACTAGCTGGGCATGATGGTGCACACTTATATCCTAGTTACTTAGGATGCTGAGGTGGGAGGATCACTTGAGCCCAGGAAATCATCGTTGTGGTGAGCTATGATTGCACTACTGTACTCCAGCCTGTGGCAATATAACAAGACTCTGTCTTGAGAAAAAATTTTAAAAAGATGATGAAACTTAAGCCAGGTATGGTGACTCATTCCTATAATCTCAACACTTTGGGGGATGAAGCAGGAGGATCGCTTGAGCCCAAGAGTTCAAGACCAGCCTGAGCAACAAAGTGAGACATTGTCTGTACAAAAAAAAAAATAGCTGGATGCAGTGGTGTGCACCTGTAGTCCCAATTACTTGGGAGGTTGAGGCAGGAGAATCACTTGAGCCCAGGAGTTCAAGGCTGCAGTGAGCTATGAGTAGCCACTGCCCTCCAGCCTGGGAAACAAAGAGAGACCCTGCCTCTGAAAAAATAAAAATAAAAAAGAATAAAATGAGCTTGCTGATGTAGTACACACCTCCCTAGGAAGATACAGATATCCCCATCATTTAGAAGATGAAGAGCTTGAGGCACCAGATTTGCATTTAGTCATCCATCATCTATTTGTTGAGCACTTACTATAGTCTAGAAACTATGCCTCAGAGGAGACAGAAAAGATCGTCACAAGGTGGAATTTCTCATTCGGTGCCAAGCTTGTTCATGAGGCTCCTCAGAACACACTATTCCCCGAAGCAGATGCTCCTAGACCAAGAAGAAATTGGTGGTGCAGTTGTCCAAGCTAGCTAGTCCTTCCTGCCTGCACCTAGTTGAATGGAACAAACCTGAACAGGATTAGGGAAAGTGCTTTAAATGGTTCCACTTTAAGCAGTCCCTTAGCACAGCTCTTGGCTCAGCAAAGGGAGGCACAGCTGGCATTCATCAATTGCGAAGACAGCATGTTCTGCCCCACAATCTAAACCCAGGCGGGTGGCTCTGGAAAGGTCTGTGAGGGTGAGAGAGAGACATGGGGCTGGCCCTTTTCCCATCAAGTAGGAAGAACATGAGATTTGAAGCAAGAAAAAGAAAAAAAAATACCCGATTGAACCTAACTCTGCCACTTGCTTGCTGTGTGTTTTTGGCAACATTTCTAACTTCTTAGATCCTCATCTGCAGAAAGGATTTTTGGGGGGAAGCTAAAAGTAAGTCAGGAATGTACTACAATTTGCCCAATACCTGGTACCTAGCATCATTCTTTTTCCCAGAATAATGTTTCTGTGTTGAAAACAGTGAGGGTTAAGTGTTAATCCTGAGAAGTAAGTGGCAGGTTCAGCCTGTGATGCAAAGGGTGGAGGCACAGACACAGCCAGCATTATTCCCCAGAGCTCATGGAGAAATCGCCTGGAGCCACCAAGAGCTGTGGGTAAGAGGAAGCAGACACAAGGTCAGGAGGCAGGGTAATCAGTTAAGACAATGAAGTCCAGCAGGTGCCAGGACAATTTGATAATTCCATCCAGCTCTGATTGTATAGCTCAGACCATGTCTAATGAGCACCCTGTGATTACTGTCTTGCAGAATTGGGTACCTAGAGATTTCAGGGAACCACTTAGAGCAGAGAAACAAGTTTCCCTCCGTTGTTCATTTCAGTGACCAGTAACCTTCAGGGTCAACACATTAGTTAGAGCCAACTCTGTTTTGCTTTTGTTTCAGCCCTCTTCTCATTTAATTCTCTTGGGGTATGGAAAACAACTGTGTGCTTAGTCACCTCATTGCAAACCCTGACTATCCAAGCGGATAGCACAGTCATGTGCTACATTAACCAATCAACCTGTCAACAATTAGAGCATGTATCCATGTTTAAGGAGCTTTGGAAATCTGAATTGCAGTGCACTAGAACTGATGTTTCCCAATCATCCGTTGGGTGTTGGAATCTCCTTAATGTTGCCCATGACAAGTAGTCACTCATCCCCTGCTTGGATTCTTCCTGGGACTGGAGGCTGCCTACCACCCAAAGAAACTATTTCATATAGACCTTAGTGCTAAGTATCAAGTACAGTGGATTCTCAATAGATGTGGAAGAGATGAAGGCCATTAATTGATGGCTTTAATTGTTTTTCAATCATTCATCAATCCATTTGTTAGCACTCCTCTTCTTCACTTCTAGTCTCATGTGGCTTGGAGCTGCTAAAATATTTGCAAGTGTAACCAGGCTGAAAATTTTTAATTCCTCCAAATATTCCTCGTATGGCTTTGTTCCTAGACCCTGTCATATCCTGTTTCCCTTTTCTGGATAATGTTTCTTGCAGGATGTGGCACTTAAAATTTAACAAGTTGAAAACACCATATTTCAGCTGTAACTTGACCAACACTCCCCTTATTCAGGTATCTATGCTTTTACCCATGTAGCACAAATAGTATATATAAATACATAGTGAAAATGTGTTCCAAACATATATAACAATTTGACAGCAGATAACGGGGAGAAGGCTGATGGGATTCATTCCATATGGGTTTTGAAGCCCCAAACTAGAGACAGACCCAGAGAAAGGCAGGAAGAAAGGGAAAGTATATGTTACCAGACATGAAACAGCATGAGATTAACACCCAAATTGCTTGGCATAAGACAGTGTTGAGAGTATGACAACTCTTGACAAAGTCAGTCACAGAGAAAGCTGTTCAGCCTGCAGTTTCTGGGGCTCCCTTTCCTGAGCACCTTCCTCCTTCCTGATTCAGCTGGCGAGGTGGACTGACCATGATTAGAGCTGCACTGACCTGAGTTTGAATCCTTGTTTTATGCCTTTCTCTCTCTAGGCCTCTTTTATATTATTTGAATAATGGGGACAATAAAGTGTCCCTCCTCAGGTGGCTATTAAGGATGGTAATGGATAGAACCTAGCACAGGGCTGGGAATTCACTTAGTATCAGTTGTCACACTCTCCCACATGAGTCTCCATTCTCATTAGAAAACCCTGCTCTGAGTAAAGGTGTTATGTCAGTGATTTACCCCTCAGTGTGGGCCAGTAAGGTGGTGTGATTCCTGCTGGATTTTGTCTGCTAAGGTGTTAAAGAAATCTTACATTCTAGTAAGGGGGTGGCAGTGAGGCTGGTGATGGCATTTTCTTTCATCTCTTACCAATCAGCTTTCATGAAGTTTCTGAAAAAGCTTCTGCCTGTTCTGTCTCTCCCTAGACCACCTGTCTTTCTCCCTACGGGTGAGATTTAAAAGATGCCACCCACAGGCTTGTGATTGTTGTTAGCATGTTTTACCTATAGGGCAGCATTTCCATGGCATGATTCTGATAAGAATCTTGGACCTCTAGTCAGTAATAAGAATTCCTGATTTACTAAGTCAATGTCAAGAGACTCCAATACCTTTTGCAAGTGTGTGTGTCGGGGGGCAGGAGGGGGTATGATGTGTGGGTGGGTGGGTGGGTGTGTACCAAGTGTATGCAATGTGAACCAGTTCGATGTGTTCATGGAAATAAGTATGTGTAGTGCATAGCATATAGTGTGTGTGTGTATGTGTGTGTGGTGCATGCATATGATATGTTTTGGCAGACGTGTGTGTGTGTGTGTGTGTGTGGTGCATGCATATGATATGTTCTGGCAGACAAGTGTGTGTGTGTGTGTGTGTGTGTGAGAGATGCATGCATATAATATGTTCTGGCAGAGAATATGCACCTGGAAATATGTATCATGGCTTTGTGTATATGGAAAATGTGCACACACACAGGATACTCTGTCAGACTTCATTGTTTTCTCTAGATTCATCCCTTCAAGTCACCATTTCATCAGTGCTTTTCGTTCATTTAGCCAATAGTCTTTATATAACATCGATTATGAGCTACACAGTATACTTGGATAGAGGAAAGATGAATAAGGTCTTATCTCTGGTGGAAGAAAGAGATATAAACAGACAAATGACAGAACAGCCCAGTTTGTGTGAACCATATGTATAAGTGAGTACAGCCAGAGCACAGGGAGGGTAGTGAGCATTCAGAGAACTCACAGAGGAAACGGTATATGGTTGGAGTTTTGACAGATGAACAGGGAATTTCCCCAGTGTTGAAACGGATGAAGGACATTTGAAACAGGGAGAATATCCTGTGAAAGACTGAGAGTCATGGATGGGCACCTTATTTTGAGGGAAACTTTAGTACCTGAAGCATGGGTCTCGTAGGATGTGGTATCAGGAGAAGTAAACTAGGAAACCTGGAGTCCAGGTTAGGAAGGGCTTTAGTTAAGGAGCTTTAGTTAAAGAGACATAACTGCAATCATCCAGACAGAAGATGCTGAGGTTCTGGGCCCAGACCATAGCTGTGGGGGTGGAGAGGAGAAAGGCTGGATTCAAGATAGGTTTCTTAGATACAATTGGAAGGACTGGTGAAAGATCATTTTGGGGTGGGGCCTTAACAAGGAGGGAAGAGTTGAGGATGATTCCAAGGTTTCTGGTTTGGAAGATCCACTGGATAATGTCATCGTTAACCAAGATTAAGAACAGAGGAGGAGGAGCAGATTCCAAAGGAGATTAGGTAAGTAACAGCAAGGGGTGAATCTCTGAGTCAGCTTCAAGGACATTACACTATCCAGGCCTCAGAATGAAAATCAGCTCCGCAGTGCCCTTGAAGGCCATTCTCTAGTGCAACTTCTTAGCCAGGACCTTGGAGAATTCCTGTAAGGCTTCACAGTTCTTCTTCTGGCTGCAGGCTGGGGGTCTCCTGGGTCATTTTTGTGTGTCATGGTGGTTAAATATAGTGACTAAGAGCATAACCCTTGGATCAGACAGAGATGGGATCAAATCTTCCACTACCACTAGTGGACTGGATAATCTTAGAAAGTTTACTTAATTTGTCTAAGTCTCTGTTTTCCTCTCTATAAAGTGAGTATTCTAATAGTATACACCTCACAGTTACCAGTGGAATCAATGAGCCAATGTATGTAAGAGGTTCAAAATGGCATCTCACACATAGTAAGAATCCACAAAAGAACAGTGCTATTGTTAGTAGTTTGCTTTTTCTTTGTCTTTATTTTCTTTTGTGTGTATATGATGGGAGTAGAGGTGAGGGAGACTGTTGATCAGAGAAGGAAACAAAAACCAATATTCTACAATTCCCCACATCTCCACTTCTTTCCACTAAGGCTGATGCAATGCAGTCACCATGCACTGCTGTTAGACATATAGACCAGCCAGGCTCTTGGCCGCTGTCAGCAGGATATGCATCTGGTCCCTTTCCTGGATGTGGGATGGATTTGTGATGATGGTTTTTTGATATATGACCAGGTCCCCTGTTTTGGAGCAAAGGCTGGTCAGGGTGAGGAAATACAGCAAGATTATCTGACCCTCTGGGCCACTGTGCTCCAGCCAGCTGAGTTCCTCTTTCCCCAACACAGGAGGTGAGCATGTTCTTACATCTCTGCAGGTCTCTTGTGAGATGTCCAGATTGTTTGGCTCCAATCCAGGGAATGGGTGCTCTAAGGTCATGCTGTCCAAGCCTGAATTTCTGGAGCAGCTTCAAGTGGCCTTGAGCATGGACAGGAATCAGTCCTGTCCTGGCTGTGTTCACTTTGCTGACAGTCAGATGATCTTTCATGGGTATTGTATTACGCAGACATTTTCTCTTGCCCATTCCACAGTCTCCAAGTTGGAGGCCAGGCAAGTGTGGCAGAAGAGAGTTTAACTTGGAAACAGAAAAGGTTCATCCTATAAGCTGTCTCCATCCTCTTCCCTAGTTGTGGCTACTCAATGGAGCCTATAGAATTCCTTCTGGGCTAGTATTACAAAGGAAGCAAGTTTTAATTACAGTGTTGAAGAAAGAGAAAAGTAATACGGAGAACACAGTAGAAGGATTATGGGCTTTGGAGTCAAATGACATTGATTTGAGTACCAGTTCTGCCATTTATTGTGGCAGAGCTTGCCATGCTACCTAACTCTCCCAAGCCTCGGTTTCCTTATCTGAAAATGGTGAAAACAAGATCTCGTCTATAAATCATTATTGTATCAAGTGAGACAGCATAAATAAAAACACTGCTTTGTTAGCCTAATTTTTTATACAACACATATACAGTTTGATGTCTATTTTCACCTGTTATATGCATTATGGTCCCAGGTTAATGCTTAGAGAATCTCTCTCTTTACCTCTTATTTCGTGTGCATGCAAAGCCAGCATCCATAACCCCATCTCCTCATGCCTAAATATGACTCATTCTTCAAAGCCCAGCTCTAAAGTCATTCCTCTATGAGCTTCCCTCCCTCTACACACACACATACTCTCTCATTCTCTCTCTCTCTCTCTTTCTCTCTCTCTCTCTCTCTCTCTCTCTCTCTCTCTCTCCTGGAAGAGACCACTCCTCCTCTCTGTGAATCTATGAATTCCCACAGCAGTTTATCAGTTCACTCCTTCTGCTGGTTCATATTTTCTACCTTGTGTTACAACTATGGACTACAAGCTCCTGTCCAGCCACAGTTGTCATCCGTCATGATTGTAAGCTCTGAGGATGGGATTTGTGAACAGTTTGTTTTGAAGTCCCCCCGGTGCCTGACATAGGGTGAGCACTAAGATATAGTAGCCACTGAATAGACAAATTAACATCCAAAGCCTTAGTTGCCAGAACTCCTAATTCCACCTGTTTTTCTCTCTTCTCCAGATTTAGCTCAGAACGGGAGGCAGCCTCATTCCTGCCTCACACGATTTCCTGTGCACCCCTGCCCTCAAAGCAATTGCAGTTTTTGTCATGAGGTTTCTTGAACTCCATGCTCCCATTCAAGTACTTACTAACCAGGTTTGACCCTGCTTAGCTTCTAAGATCATACAAGCTCTGGCACATTGAGGGTGGTCTGGCTGGAGATTTGAGCTCCTTTCTGATGATAGTTATGGGAGAACCAGATAACAGCGTCATAAGAACATGCATACCCAACTACCTACTAGCAGTTTCACTCAGTGTCCCACGAGAGCTGTTAATTCAACACATCTAAAACTGAACTCCTCAGCCATCCCACCTCAGCCTCTCTCCAGTGCCCACTGCTCCTCTTGCTTTTTTCCCAGCTCAGTGGAAATCTGACACAGTATGGGGTGTGTCTGTGCACACCCATGTTGCTTATTTAGATGAAATATTGGACTTAGAGTTGATACTGGAATGGTTAAGACTTTGAGGGATGTTGGGATAGGGTGAATGTATTTTGTACATCAGAAAGATACATACTTCAAGGGGTGGGGGAAAAGAGGATCTATTGTTATGGGTTGAATTGTATCTTCCCAAAAGATAATGTTTGAATGCTAAATCCCAGTATCTCAGAAGGTGACTTTATTTGGAAATAGGGTCATTGCAAATATAACTAGTTAAGACAAAGTTATATTGGAATAAGGTAGGACCTTAATTCAATATGACGTGTCCTTCTTTTTTTTTTTTGACATAGAGTCTCACTCTGTCACCCAGGCTGGAGTGCAATGGTGTGATCTTGGCTCACTGCAACCTCTGCCTCCTGGGTTCAAGCGATTCTCCTACCTCAGCCTCCCAAATAGGTGGGATTACAGGTGCCTGCCACCATGCCTGGTTAATTTTTTGTATTTTTAGTAGAGATGGGGTTTCACCATGTTTGCCAGGCTAGTCTTGAACTCTTGACCTCAAGTGATCCACCCACCTCAGCCTCCCAAAGTGCTTGGATTACAGGCATGAGCAACCATGCCCAGCCAGTACTGGTGTCCTTCTAATAAGAGGAGAAATACACAGGGAGAAACAGTCACATGATAACAGAGGCAGAGATTGGAGTGAGGCATCTATAAGCCAAGGAATACCAAGGATCCCAGCATCGCCAGAAGCTAGAAGAGGCAAGGAAGGATCCCTCAGCCTTGAGGGAGGAGCATGGCCTTGCTGATACTTTGATGTTAGACTTCTAGCCCGAGATCTGTGAGACAGTAAATGTCTGTTGTTTCAAGCCACCTGGTTTGTGGCTTTGTGACGGCAAGCCTAGGAAATGAATGCACCCGCTATCCTTCCAAACACTGGAGAGGAACTTCTCCTCTACTCCCTTGTCAGCCCCACAGCCACCTGTGTCCCAGCAGTGCCCCCTCCATCTTGTCTCTCCCATCTGCCTTCTCTGACCTATTTCTACCATAATACGCTTAGTTCAGTCCCTCCACTCATCTCACATGGACCATTGGAAAGGCCTTCAAGTAAGTGTCCCTGCCACACATTCAAGTGTCCTCCAGTCTACCACCCACATTGATGTTGGGGAAACCTTTTCAAAATATCAGTTTCATCATGCCCCTCCCCTGATTGAGACCTTGAAATGTCATAACAGCTCCTCTGAGTCTTCAGAACATTGACAAAAGAGTCTAAGCTCAAGACCCTTCACGATGAAGGCTGCAACCTTCACCCTAGGTCATCTCCTACCCCAACCTTTCCATAAACCCTTCGCTCCAAGCCTACTAAAATATTCCAATATCCAATCATGCCATTCATCCAAGGAACCTCAGAGTCGGCTGCCTGGGCTGGACCCTCCCTTCTGCCTAGCTTCTCTTGTTCACATAACAAACATTTACTTTCTTCAGAATTAGTTCAGCCATCACCTCCTTCAGGAGTCTTCTCTGAACCCTCTCCCTCCCATGATGCCCTTCTCTGCACTTTTAGAGGGGTCCTCTAGGCCACAGTGCATTCCTACTAGGGTACTTAGTGTTTTCGCTGCAGGTAGCCATCTCTGTATGAACAAAGCCCACATGGGCACAGAGAAGGTGCCCAACAAATGACTGCTATTTTCTTTTATTTATTTCATCTGTCTTACTTATTTTACTTATTGCCTTTTAATACTTGTTTGTATTTATTTGGGGTCTGCCAATGTGCTAAGAACTTGCAAGCATCATTTCATTTCGTCTTCCCACCCACCCTATCAGTCAAGCATCATTATCTTCCTGGTATTCCCAAGCAGGCTGAGTCTCATCGAGATTAAATAAGTGCTCAGCACATGCAGCTAGAAAGTGGCAGAAGGGAGGGTCCAGCCCAGGCAGCCGACTACTACACCACACTACCAGAATGAATGAAGGAATGAGCCGATGGACATCAAAGTCTCACAATTAAAAGTTATTCCCTGCGGTTCATTGGAATGCAAACAGAGACCTCCCCAGTTCCACTTGCCACTTCGATATCGACTTGTTTCTCATCTAGAGAGAGAGAGAGAGTCATTCTCCCATGGACCTCATCTGTCACACCCAGCTATGTGTGTCTGTGTCAGAGGAGGAGAAGAATGAACACAAACATTATAAACTCTAGCAGGGGCAAATGAGGACCTATTTTATCTTCTCAGCACAGAGCATAAAACCATAGCCAGTGCTATACCTCAAGCTTTATTTATAGTATGTAGTGCTGAACAGAGTCCTGGCCGGCGAGGCGCCCTCCTCCACTCGCCCCCCCCACCCAACCCACACCTTGTTGGAGGCAAAGACGAATTAAAAACACAAGCTGTTCAGGGAGAGATAAATCAATTTTCATCAGAGCAGCACTCCTGACACCACCCTGACAAATCAATATCTTTCTCCATAATGGAGTCACTAAAGCTGCAACCAAGTCACTGGGAAACACAAAGCAGCCTCATAAAAAATATCGCCAAGTCATAGAATATCCAAATCTGAATTTCAATTATCCACCTTCAAGGGCACACTAATACCTTCAGTAGGGAAGTCTATCAAAAATTCATGGAACCAGGCTTCACTGCTCGCTCCCAGACAACAGTTCTGTGGGCAGCCAGGGTTCCAACTGTTCCAAGTTGTCAGAAGACCAGTCTTGCCCAGTCTATGAGAAGACGCCAGAATCCCCTAGAACATGACCCTCTCCAAGGGTGATAACAAGCTCTGGGAAGACAAGCTGGTCTATTAAGATTCTCCCTGCTGGCCCTGGAACTGGGGAGAGGATTTATCTTTGCCTGGATTCTAGGCAGGGCAATGAGATGAAGCTGTTGAGATCAAGCTGAGCTGACGCCATTACCCAGAAACCCAGCAGGAACCTGCTCAACCCAGTCAGAAGGAAGGCTTCAGCTCCATTAGCAATGTCATTTCCTGCTTCCCTCTCACCTCCTGCCCACCCTTTGTAGACTACCAGGGAGTGGGACAGGCCAGACTCCTGGGTATGGCAGCCAGCTCCTGGCAGGTACCTCTTGCTCAGCAGTAGGGGTGCTCTGGGAGTCACCTTGTACAAGGACTTGCCTCTTGCTTTCACCTCTGAGTCACCAGGACAGTGACAGTGACTGCATAGGTGGTGCATAGAGCCTGGAATCTACAACCAGACAGTCTACATCCAAACACAGCTGCTGTCACTTACAACCTGAGTGGTCTTGCAAGCCTCAACTTTTCCATCTATGAAATGGAACAATGGTCTCCTATCTCTTAGGATCATTCTAACCAAAAGCAGCCTTTACTAAAGGCTCGACCTGGGCTAGGGATCATTTGAAGACTTCTAAAAACTTCAAGTAAGTTACAGCCGAGCGTGCTGGCTCAGGCCTGTAATCCCGGCAGTTTGGGAAGTTGAGGTGGGTAGATCACTTGAGATCAGGAGTTCAAGACTAGCCTGGGCAACATGACGAAACCCCGTATCTACAAAAATACAAAAATTAGCTGGGTGTGATGGCGGGTGTCTGTAGTCTGAGATACTCGAGAGGCTGATGCAAGAGAATCATTTGAGCCCTGGAAGTGGAGGTTGCAGTGAGCCGAGATCATGCCACTGCCCTCCAGCCTGGGTGACAGGAGTGAAACCCTGCCTCAAAAACAAATAAATAAATACAAATATTAAGTTTTATAATCTTCAAAACAACTTGGTGACATTGGTATTATTTTTCTCATTGTTTAACAGTTACGAAGTTTGTGGCACAGAGATCATGTAAAAGAAAGAATACAGAAAAGTACTTAGCACAGTGCCTGGCACCTTGTAAAACTGTAATGGTGACATCACTTGCTATTACTATCATATTTAATACACTTTCTAAGCAGTTCAAAGGCTGCTTCAGGCACCAAAGCACCACTGATCTACACAGTAACTTTTTAAAAATTCAAATTACTACAAAATAATCTCTCTAATCCATACACCTTAGTACTGCTAGGGAGACCATTCTAAAGCACACATATGGTGACACCACTTCCTTATTTATGGCTCAAACTTCTTAACGTTGCAGCAAAAGAGCCCCTTAATCTGATGGGTTTGCTTGTTCGGCCTCAGTTCTCATCCCACGTACAGTCAGTTCTGACTTCTATAACAGAGTAACGCAGACGAGGTGGCTTAAGGAAAAACAAACAAAACGTTTACTTCACACACTTCTGGAGGCTGAAGTTCAAGAGCAGGGTGCCAGCATGGTCAGGCTTTCCTTGGGGGCCCCCTTCCCAGTTTATACGTGGCTGCTTTCTTGTGATATTCTCCTATCATGGAGAGAGAGATCTCTATCCCCTCTTCCTATAATGACACTAATGCCATCATGGGGTCTCCACACTCATTAACTCATCTAAACCTAATTGCTTCCCAAAGGTCATACCTCCTAATATCATCATATTGGGGATTAGGGTTTTAAGGTACAAATTTTGGGGATCACCAATATGCACTCCATAACAATCCCCAGTGTTTACAGGAAATGTCCTGTTCACCCACACATCCGGACTTCTATGTATAGTCATCTCTGCTTGTAGTGCCTTTCCTTCCTTGTTCTGGGAAAACATCTCCCCTTCCCTTCCAGAGACACCTCTTTCACGAAGCCTTACCTATACCCCAGAACAGACTCGTGTCCTTCTTCCTCTGTGTCCCCATTGAGTCTGGCATGCCCTCACCACAATGCTACTGACACACACAATGCTACTGACACAATGCCCAGTGACTGCCTCCCTTCACAGGCCAGGGTCCGCTGGATGGACAGGATGGCCAGGATGGCCAGGCCTTGCCATTAGTTTATCCCAGGCACCCAGCACAAGTCCTGGTACACAGTGTGTATATGTGTATGCATGTGTGTATGGTTTATATTGTTTTCATTTCTAATTACTGTGGGTGCAGATGATGAAACATCACAATCTTGATCAGAAGACAACTGAAGGTGTTAATGCAGTCCTGGGGCCAGTGCCAATTCCACAGAACCCACTCAAGCCCGTGTCATCAGTAGAGTAATTTGTTAGAGGATGTTAGGTGGCTCATGGAATCTCCAGGAGGCCAGAGAACCAGTCTCGGAAGGGAATAGACGGAAACGATGCCCAAATTACAGTGCCAGGCTATCCCATGGGAGCTCTGTGGCTGCCATCTCTGGGCTGGAGCACTTTTAATACTCTCAGTATGTTTTAATAAATGTGTAAGGTGATCTGTAGGAATAATGATTCTTATTTTATAAAGGAGGAAGTGGAGGTGTAACATGATTATATAAATTGCTCACAGCCCCACAAGTAGTAGGTTGTGGGATTATGTTCTCATGCCTAGATGTCTCCACAATACCATAGCCACCAGGACATGGGTTGTGGGTGAGCTGGAGCTTCTGAAGCTGAGGATCCAGGTAAGAGCTCAGATACACAAATCCAGAACTCCAGAGAGCAGCCAGAGGGCAGGGAGGTAACTGTGGAACACGGGTGGTGGCCATGCCTGTTATCCATGTCACTCCCCTTGGCCACATGGCTATCCCACATGTCACAGCCTCCACTGGAGCAGAATGGGGTTGTGGACTGAGCTTTCTGCTCAATGAAGTGTGAATGCAAGTAGAGTGAATGATCTTGAGTGGGCACATTCAAGAGCTGGTGTGTCTCCTCCCCTTATCTCATGGCAAGACACAGAGGACCCAGTGGAGGACTCAAGGCTCCAAGGGAAGACAGAGCCATTATATAGGATGAAGCTTGGCCCTGAGCTGTCGTGACGAGGGCTGCCTGCTAAAGCCCTGATTAGACTGTGATATAAGCAGAAAAAAAGTTTACTGTGACTAAAGGCTACAGCAGTGAGACTTAGGCATCATCTGTGACAGTTATTACCCCACTCCATTGCCTCACACCCAAAACCAAAGGGCCAAGCGTCATTAACCCACAGCCTGGGGTGGTGAGGAAAAGCAGGGAATGAAGGCAGCACCACAGAGGTGACATCGATGCTTGCTTTTCCCAGACCACACCAGCCTGCCTTGCTTGCATGGGGCTGTTTAGCCTCAGCCTTCTGAGCATGCTCAGGCCCTCAGTCCTGAACAGCAGCATCAGGGAGAACGCTGAGAGATGTCACCCCTTCACTCCTCTCTCAGCCTCCCTAGGGGGTTGGCTGATCCATTACCTCTCATCCACTGTGACCCAGCTGTCAGGACAGAGCTACCAACTCTTGGTCAGGAGCACCACCAGCCTGCTCCTTAGAGCACAGATGAGGTTCTCTGACTCTGAACAAAGAGGCAAGGCAGGCACAGGCACGGGCTGGAGGCAGATGGGACCACACGTTCTTCTCACACTTTAGTGGGCACACGAGCCACCTGGGGACCTTGTTAAGCTGCAGATTCTGTTTCTGCAGAGCTGAGTGGGTCTGGGGCTCTGCATTTCTACCCAGCTTCCAGGTGATGCTGCTGGTGCATGAACCATGTGTTGAGTAGCCAGGGGATATCTCTGTAAAATACACATCCCTGACAGGGAGCACAGGCCCCTTCCCAGATCATTCCACCCTCTAGCTCAAGACAGAGGGGTGCCCTTGAAGGGTGTCTAAGAAATTAAGGTGGGAGGGCCCATGGATAAGCGATGAAGCAGTCCGCCTCTGGGCTCCCAGTAACCCTTTACATTCGGTAGAATCCACAGCTGCAGGTATCAGGCACCCAACTCATATCAGCTTCAATAAGAGGGGGTTTGTTTTTCATCATAAATACGGTTTCTGTGTGAATGGCTAGTGGGGAAAAGGAGGCAGTATGAGCATTGGGGCTTTTCAAACTGGTAATGAGTACTTTCTATCACGAGATCTAGGTCTGTCTCTGCATCTCCCTGCCTCCCTGTCTTGCCCAGTCTGTCTCTAAGTCTCATGATTGGTGATCTCTCTTTAGCTTCATTCTGAATTCCATAAAGCAAAACACAAGATGGTCTTGGGTTTCTCCCCCATCTATGACATTCTAGAATTTGTTCTGAGCCAATAAAGGAAGAGTGCTGGAACCATGAGCTAGACACCAGGCTCCAGACAGTGTGGCCCCCATGTCCACTGTTTCAGTGTAGTGGTGGATGCATCTTCTTTCTCTTTGCAGACCATCAACCTCTTCCCATTTCCAAACCAGTCATGCAGCAATCAATTTTTCCCTATGTATAGGTGGCAGAATCGAGAGGAAAGGCATGGAGTGCAGGGACCCCCCCCCACACCTTCTCAGCCTGGACACACTCTCTCTCCCTCAGTAGGGCCAGCTGGAGGTTTCCGCTCCCCTGCTGTTTCTGCACCAGGACGAGTGCAACAGCTCCAGGGAGGGGTCCAAAGCCACCTAAGCCCTCCACAGGAAGGGAAGACTGAACTAAAAAATGCAAGAAACTGTCCCATGCAAGGAAAAGAACATGATTAAGGAGGAGGCTGTACACAGAGCAAATTCAGGGATCCCCAAACTGGCAGCATGGCCCACAGCCAACCTGGCCTTCTCTGCGCTGAGCATCCCCGGCCCTGGGCAAAGGAGGCTGGACCCACTAGATCCATGTGTGAGCTCTACCATATTCTAGCTGTGTGACTGTGGGGAAGTTACTCAACCTCCCTGAACCTCAGGGAGGCAAGGAGAACACACTGAAAGCCACAAATATATAATAATTATAAAAATGATGGTATCGCTTCCCATAGGTGCCTAACACCTTGTACAATCTTAATAAATGTTTGAAAAAAGGAGGATGAAGAAAAAGAAGGAGGTAGAGGATGAGAAGCAGGGAAGGAAATGGGGAGGAAAAGGCCCAGATCATGAGTGTGAATAATTAACACATCGGAAGCTGTGAGAGTTTATTGGGTAGGGGGAGGCAGGGTCACATAGTCGTATCAGAGCTGCCCGTGGGATTCCACTCTGCTACACCTTATCCCTATTGAGAAGTTCCACTCACTGAATTCCCAGGGACCCCAGGTGTAGGGAGCCTCATAGGGCCTGGCAAAGTTGGTGAAGCTGTTCTTGTGATGGATCAAGGGAACCAGAGCCTCCCTGCTCCCATTATGCCTGCCTGGGGCCACGTGCTACAGTGTGGTTCATAACTGTTGCATCTCCTTATAAGCCATGAACACCTGGAAAATAGTGGTTGAATCTAATACACTGCATTATCTTTGGAGCCTGCACTCATTCAATGTGATAGCAGAGGAGGAGGGGCCTGTTTATGTCACTGCATGACCTCAGGAAAGTCACTTAACTTCTGAGAGCCTCAGTTTTCTCATCCTCTAAATACAGAAGGGAAACAGTCCCTGCTCTGCCTACCCGACATTTGTGGGAGTAGTTTCAGCCCTAGAACCATGTGCTAGATACGCAAGTTATTAATGTTACTGCCTCCAGCAGTCTCTTTGGTTGATGCATTTCTTGATGTCCGGTTACTACATACAAAAAGTCAGCATTGGCTTTTTTCCCTTTTTCCACAGAAAGTTTGGGGCCCGAGGGAGAATGAGGTTGTGTCAGTAGAGACAACCTCAGTCTAGCTCAGTTCCAGCTGCACATCAGAACCTCCTGAGGAACTTTAAAAATTGCCAGATGCCCAGCTCCACCACTAGAAATCCGGACTTAATCCATCTGTGGTTGGGATTTCAGCTAGTTATTTTTCATATCCACAGTGGTTTCTTATATTGAGAAGGGCTCCCCAGCAGAGTGAACATGAATACTCTAAAGATCAGTGTGCAGAGTGATGCCTGGTCCCCTCCTCTCGAGTTCATGGGCTCCTGAACTGTGAGAATAAAAAACGTATGACTCTAGTTTTGAATAGCTTACATCTATTAAAGACATCTTACACATCAAGCGCCCTGCTTAGCATGTGATGTCCTTTGTCCCATTTAATCCTCACAACAGCCTAATGAGGTGGGGACTAGGATCACCCCACGTACAGGTGTTGAAACTGGCAGAGATGATTTTACATGGTGGAACCAGCATCCAAGCCCCACTGCCTCACTCTGAGGCCAAGCTCTCCACTTGTACAGCATAATCAGCCTTGGAATACAATTTCTTTTTCTACAAAATATAAGAATTCTGGGGAGTTATTGTCTGTCAGAATCAGCTTTGGGAATCCTGGTAGGACATGACTGCATTTGATATACATACATATCACAAGCTAGGAACCTATTCCACAGTCCTAACGGGCCACGTACCATGCTACACCTGGAACTAATAATTCTCAAAACTATTCTCTAGAGTGTTAAGAGGTTCTTGGCTAAGAATGAACATCTCTGCATATAATACCCCCTTGTGGAGACTCACAGTACCAGTCAACCACAGCAAAGGTGATGAGAAGTCCTGCCTTGAAGAAATCTAGGTAGTTATATTTCACCAAGATCTTTCTCAAGCTTCTTTGTCTACAGAAGCCTTTTATAATGGAATATCTAAAACAGGGCATACTAGTAGCTGCTTCCAATCTTCTTGGATCCTCATATCAAAGATTCCTTAAAATCTAGAAGATGGACATCCTATTACCAGTGCACCAAGTACAGAACAAAGGCTAAAGCTATTGTCACCCTCCAGACATGCCATGTCCTGCCTCTCAAGGGGGTCCACTGAGCTGGGAGGACTGCACCTGAACCAGCAAGGAGCTGGCCCAGTGGAACAGGAAGCACTGTCCTCCAAGAGCCTGGTGAGTCCAATTAGGAGGCAATAAAGCCACCATGGAAATTTGCACCTTGTCATTTATTTTCAGGCTAGCTCTACACCCTTTGAGCTATCTGTGGGGTTGAGTAGTTAATTCATTTGCACATCAAGAAAGGACAAAATTAGAGACATGAAGAAAGACAGAATGCTCTAACTGAGCCCCTCACACACTTTTCAAGGTGGGCTTATTAGGGGAAGTCACTGCCACCCATGACTTCACCCAGCAAAGTTCCTTAAACCCTTACCCTGTGCAGGCTCCAAAGATAATGCAGTGTATTAGATTCAACTGCTATTTTCCAGGGGTTCATGGCTTATAAGGAGATGCAACAGTTATGATTTTGAGTCAGTATAAATGAGGGTATGGACAAGGGCTCAAAGTAGCCTGGAGAACAGAGACCTTTATCTAGTCCCAGTGCAACATACATTTACTGGGCATCATCTATGTCCCAGGTGCCATCTGGGCACAGAGGGAAAGAGACAAAAAAGATACAGTCCCTGTCAAAAGACAAAGATGTCTTTAACCTCTGATATGCTTCAATGCCAACAGCTTTCCTTAAACAGAGAAAAGCATTTCCTCCTCCAAACTCTGGAATTCCCTTCCATGATGCTTCTCACACCATAATGAATCTGTTAGGATGCTTGTTTTCCCATCTAGGCAGCAAGCTCCCCAAGGGCTGGGCCCTGCATTACCCATGTTTGCATAACTGGTCCATCCCTTAGCAACTGCCTAGAAGAGAGCAGATGCTCAACAAATGCTTTTTGAAATGAAAAGATGGGTATCAGGGAAAGGGAAGCTTATAATGAACATATTATATGACCAATCTGATGCCTGCCCATAGAGAGGTAAAAAGCACCAAGGTATTTATTCAATGGAGGGAGAACAAGTATTTAAGGAATGAGTACAGTGGGTAGGGAGAGATCAAGAAACCCTTCCTGGAAAAAGCTGCACTGGAGCTGGACATTAGCAGATGAGTAGATTTTCAACAAACCAATGGTAAGGCAGAGAAGAGGGATGAATTCTGAGAATGAATAGTAGAAGCAAGGCTGAGGGGTCAGTGGGGAAAGAAAGCCTTCAGGAAAGAGTAAATTGTATGTTTGGGCAGAAGTAGGCTTTGCGTCATGAAGAATTGGAAACTGAGCCTTGAAATGCAGATTTGTGAGACAATAGGGAGTCACTGATGGACTCGGGCAAAGTAGTGACATCCTGAGAGCTGTGTCTCAGACAGGGCCATTTGGTCATGGGAATAATCGGGATGGAAGAGAGAGAGAGGAGCTGGGGAGGAATCAATTACAAATATCCATTCTGAATTGGCCATTGTATTCCCTAAATAAACTGCCAGCCCCCAAGATCCACTGCCCAGGCCCTAGAAGAGTCATTTTTGCATCAGCATAGTTCCGTTCCTTTGGCCATCTGGACCTATAAACAGCCAAACATAAAGGTCTCTGTCCCCAGCTCAGCCACAGAGACTCCAGGGCTGAGCTGTCACCCTCCAGGACCTGAGCAAAGCTAGCCCTGACTCAGCCCTGCCTGGTCACCACACTATGCCTGGGGAGAAGCCAGCCTGTGGTCTGCAGACAGCAGGGGCATCTTCCTGAGCCTAAACCCTGTCCCCAGATGCCCTAGAGATATTTCACACTCTACCACAAAAGCAAAGGAGAAATATTTCAGTCTGTAACTCTGTGTTCCTTTCTTTTAATCCCACTGAGACCCAGGGTCTGCTGGGCAGGGGCCATTGCTGATGCCTCCTGCCCAAATGGGACCAGGTAAACAAGAGCCCCTGAAAGGTCTGAGAATTTGGATCTGAGCATTTGAAAGCCTGAGTGCTGGGCTATTGGTGACTTACCTTGGGTCTAGCTTCTCCTCCATTCTTCTCTGAGGGACATTTAGGAACTCTGGGATCTCTTGGTGGAGCAGAGGGAGGGGGCATTTTGGAAACTTTTGTGACAATTGTAAGTGCTGTTCTGGAATTTGAGGCACCATCTTTTTTAGAAGTTTGACCTCTGGGCTCTTTGCAGGAGGATCATAATGCCTCTGCAGGGTGCATAGGAATGTAAAACCCGGCTCACCTCATCTAGGATCTTGACTTTGCCACTTACTAGAGTATTAGAGTATGGCTTCAGAAAAGTGATTTAACTTCCTTGAGTTTGGATTTCTAGCCTGTAAAGTAGGTATAATAACACCTGCCTTCCCTACCACCGTGGGCTGTTGTCAGATAACAAGTGTGTGCATAAGTGCTCTTTAAATACTGTGAAGGCTTGGGTAAAATCAGGCCATGCTTCAACCACCCAACCTGGAAGCCTCTGCCCAGCTGACCTCTTCAGACAGAGTTGGATAGGGCTCCCTAGAAGCACAGTCTCCTCCACAGAGGGGCCTAGGTGCCAATCTAACCCCTTAGGGGCCTGTTTGGTGTCACCTCAATTTAATACCACAACTGTCTCTTTCACTGTGAGGGGGAACTGAGATGATCTATGTAAAGGCAGAAGAGAACTATCAAGTATTTATTACTTACTATTAGCCAGACTCAGTGCTGGCATCCATTATCTGATTTAATTAAATGTTCATACTAACCTTGGGATTGATAAATAGATGTATAACATGACATAAATATATACGATTGATTTCCCAATTTACAGGCAATGAAAGGATACGAACCCAGATTTCTTTGTCTTCAAGGGTCTTTTTTTTCTTGGTTATTTTCCACTTTTCTTTTTGTGGTGTAGGGGGAGGGGATAGTGTCTCTGAGTGGGTAGGGGCAGAGCCATGGCAATGCTTGGTAAATGGGCCTTTCCCCTTCCTTTCTCTTCTCCTAAAATAGGTGCTGGGAGAAGCCACATCCCTGGGAATTCCTCATGCACTGGAAGTGGTCCAGGGGCAGCCTGTCTCTGTTGAGCTGGCTACAGAACATTCCTGCATGCTCCTAAGAGCAGCCCTGGCTCTGGGCTGTGGGACAGAAGCCCAGGAGGCTGACATTCATTTGCATGACCTCAGGCCAGGGCACCAGTGATGCCAATGAGCCTGGTACTCACCTGGCTTGAGGAACCTTCATAGGGCCTGGCACCAGCAGGTAAAGCATTCTTGTGAGGCATCCAAGGAAACCCACCGCTTCCTGGGGCCTCATTTTTTTCTGCCAAGGGCCACCTGCTATGTGCAAAGTGATTTTTTCCTGCAAATCACACTTATTTACAACCGAGATCAACTAAATGACAGGAGTTTTTCATCCCAATTTACAGAGAAACCAGTGATTCTCCACCGGGGGCAGTTTTGCCCCTCAGTAGATGCTGGGTAATGTCTGGAGCTTTGCAAAGTGAGACATATGAGAGGAGCACTTCTGGCCATGGACACTGCTAGGCATAGTGTAAGGCACAGGACACTACGGTATGTCCAGCCCTCATCACAAAGAATCCTGTGACCCAAAATGTCACTAGTTCCAAGGTTGAAAAACCCTGAGAGAAGGAAACAATTCTGAAACATACTTAGCAAGTTCACATTGCTGATGAGTGCTACAGTCAGCTTCAAGGTACTGATGCTCTAATTCTGAAGCCAGCATCCCTTCTTTATATCTGTAATGGTAAATGCCCCCTTGAAGTCTAAAATGCATCAACAGGAAATGCTGTGAAGCTTCCTAGAGTCATGTTGTAGTTGGCATCAGAGGTTTGGGGGTGAACAATGATTTAATTGCATTTGAAATTTTGTAAATGGGCACTTCTCTCTGTGACTGCCCTCTCACCCTCAGGCACAACATCCATCTTTAAGTACTAATGGCCTGGTCTAATGCCCCAGTGTCTCCAGAAAGAGGGCACATTGTCCTCTCACCAGAGCTGGAAAGCCACCTTTAACCAGGTCCATCCGGGCAAGTTAGATAATCCATGCCTGTCCCCAAGAGAAATAATCCAGGTCAAGTGCGTGGCACAGAATAAATGCACAATGGGCGAAGGAGAGAATGGGAGGAAGAGGAATGGGAGTGCAGCCACAGTAGAGATGAAGCTGGAAACCCCAGCACAGCCCAGGTCACAAGTGCCAGAGAAATCTAGAAGGGGGACTTTGCCCTGAGTCCGGTGATGAGACACGGAGAAGTCCTAGGTCAACATGTGATGATTTCTCAATGCCAGTTTGCACCACATACTCCAGAAGCTAAGTTTCTATTTGTGCCAATCCTGAGATGAATCAGGTCTGACCTCAGGAAGGAAGCCCTGCTTATGACCACTCTAGTGGACAGACATGCAGCAAGTCATTTCCAGGAGAGGGAGCTCACTGTCAAACTACACTCCTTACTCTGAATCTTGGGCTCCCCTCCCCATACCTAGGCAGCACCTCCTGGAGCCCCTTCAGTTCATACCCCTCACTCTGGCAAAAATATAATAATAGTAATACCTTGAACTTTGGAATTCTAATTTTCTGAACAGCTATAGCCAACCACAGGTCATTACTGAAAGACTAGTGACTGTAGAGTGACATTTGAGACTCCACAGATAGGCTTGTCAGAACTACAAAGCCAAATGGAATGCTTTGCTTAAAATGGAGGCTCTTTCTGCTAGCGAAGTTGGAAAGCCCTTAATTAATAATTCCAAAACTTCAGGAACCTCACAACTTCTCTGAGTTCCGTCCAGCAAAGTCCAGCCAGTGATGGCCTGGTCAGCCAAAAACTGCATTTGTCTTCCAACTGTGACCAAGTATTACCAAACAGGCCTGCCTACTGGCAGCTGAACCACTGAAAGCAGGAACGTGGCAAAGAAGATGAGCTAGAGATAGAAAGTGGCTGAGGATCAAGACTAGGACTAGCATCTCCGTAGGAGAAGACCAGTCAGCAAACCCAGCACTAGGTTTGGCTTCCAACTCTCCAGACTGCTGGTTCTCTTGCTAGTAGTTTTCGACCTAGGCTGGGCATTAAAATTAACCTGGTAAGTTTTTAAAGTCCTGAAGCCTGAACATAAACCCAGACTTCTCTGTGTTGAGACCAAGACATCTGTATTTTTTACAGCTTCCCAGGTGATTCCAATGTGCAGCTAAGGTTGAGAATCATAGACTTAAATCTTCCCTTTATACGTTGATTAATTTTTTCAGCACAGGATGATGAAGTTTTTTACCACTTGAAATATTGTTTATGGTCTACAGTCAGTAATTCACATAAAGGACTTGCACTCCACAAATAGGTGATTAAAAGGTAAAATATCGGCTGGGTGAGGTGGCTCACGCCTGTACTGAGGCAAGCGGATCACCTGAGGTCAGGAGTTGGAGACCAGTCTGACCAACGTGGAGAAACCATGTCACTACAAAAAATACAAAATTAGCTGGGCATGGTGGCACATGCCTGTAATCCCAGCTACTTGGAAGGCTGAGGCAAGAGAATCGCTTGAACCCAGGAGGCGGAGGTTGCAGTGAGCCAAGATTGTGTCATTGCACTCCAGCCTGGGCAACAAGAGTAAAACTTCTTCTAAAAAAAAAGTAAAATATCCACCAAAGGCAGGACTAGAGTTTTAAATAATATTAATATTAATAGTAAAACAATCAAACAGAAGCCATTCCTTTGTAGTATATTTGATATCTAAACCATCCTCAACCAGGATGCTGCCAATTATTATTCTAAAAAAAAAAAGAAAAAGAAAAAGAAAAATGTAGCCTTATCATTGAGAATGCTCAGTAGCTCCCCATTGTCTATGTAAACCAAAAAATAATTATAAGCACCCCCACCAACTGAATGGAGCTCTCTTGGCCAAGAGGACCCTGAAGCAACCTGAAAAACTAGTTCAGGCGGTGATCACAAGACAGGAGTCAGGCATACCTACTTATACCCTCCTCCTTTGGAGTCTAGGCACAGCTGACCAGCATTAACATTAAAACAAAGATTGTAAGACTGACAAAGCGGACTCTTTGTAGCCATAAGATACTACACTCTAACCTGACTCTGATGGATAACATCACATGACAGATAGCAGGCCCTGAAGGAAATCTCAGTATTTTACCCCAAAATACATTTTCTTTGACATATTTTGAAATGGCCCTGCAAAGTCATCTCATATGGGGAAAATTTGCATTCTGTTAAGAATCGCTTTCCCCTTCCAGGTCTCTTCTTGATCCAGGAGAGATTTAACTCAGAGTCTGACACCTTCTAAGAGACATTTTCTGTCTATTCTCTCTGAAGCCTCTTACCTTACCTGGAGGATTCATCTACATAACAAGAACCTTGGCATCCACAATCCTACTTACTTAACTCAAGCATTTCCTTATGCTGACTTCAACTCTTCAGACAAAGCTTAATTCTTTCATCCAATTGCCAGCCAGAAAATCTCTGAATCCAATTGTAACTTGGAAGCCCCCCTTCCCTTTGAAATGTCCCGTCTTTCTGGGCTGAACCAATCTGTTCTTACATGTATTGGGGAGACAGAAGTTACAGGCAAAGATTTATACATTTTAGGGAGACAGAAGTTACAGGCAAAGATTTATACATTTTAGGGAGACAGAAGTTACAGGCAAAGACATAAATCTTTGCCTGTAACTTCTGTCTCCCTAAAATGTATGAAACCAAGTTGTAACCCAATCACCTTGGGTACAAGTTCTCACAACCTACTGAGACTGTGTCATGAGCTATGGCCACTCATATTTGGCTCAGAATAAACCTCTTCAAATATTTTAGAGAGTTTGGATTTTTTCATCAGCACAGACAATACTCAAACATCATGGGGTCCCTCATAGCCTGTCTCTGGCCTACCCATGCAGCATTGTCTCCCAAGCCCACATTTTGCATACTCTGTCCCCCAGGACCCACCTGTCTTGTAACTTCATTGGCACATTTCCCTGGCCCTGGAAGATCCTCCCCTGCTGCTTTCACTTGTTAAATTCTACTTCTTTTGAAGGCAGAGCTAAAATGCTACCTTTCTCATAAGACTTCATGGACTTCATTCCAATCCCCCATAGGGAACAAATCACTCTCTCTCCCTCTGCCCTAGCTCCCTCTGCCATTCACAGTATAGATAATTCTTTCATGACAGTTTTAATTAAAATTATATGTTTGTATATCTGTAACCTTCTAGCAATATGAAATTCCACTGAGGGCAGGGGACATGCTGTATACATCCTGGACAAAACAGGCAAAGTGAATGAATAAGTGGACATCAGGTTGAATTAACTGCTCATGGTAGATATGTGCTTGGTCCTCCACAATTGAGACTTTAGCCAATATGTGCTATTTGATTCCAAGATGCTTTCCCAGCCAACAGACTAAATTATATTTTCCCAGGAAGGTAGCTTTAAATCCATCAACTAAAACCATCATAATACATATTCCATGTTAATTTTCTGGGCTCATTAGCATGCCAGATAACTAGTGCTCCTGTGGAGGCAAGGCAGAGAACAGGTTGTGTGGAGGAATATCTCGTTTGTGGACCATCAGGTCGAGGGCTCCTGGGCACAGTCTTGTTTGTGTCCATTGGGTGCTTCTCCCCCAATAAACTTCACCCTACGTCACTCCTGTCTTAGTCTGTTCAAGAAGCTATAGTAGAACACCATAAATTGGGTAGCTTATAAACAACAGATTCATTTCTCATAATTCTGGAGGCTAGGAAGTCCAAGCTCAAAGTGCTGGCAGATTCAGTGTCTGGGGAGGGCTCATTTCCTGATTCATAGACAGTGCCTTCTAGCTGTGTCCTCATGTGGTAGAAGGAGGGGTAGGTCTCTCTAGGACCTCTTTATAAGGGCACTAATCTTACTCATGAAGGCTCCACCCCCACGACCTAATCATCTCCCACAGGCCCTACCTCCTAATGCTATCAGGTTGGGGTTGAGATTTTAAAATATGAATTTAGTGGGGGACACAAACATTTAGACTCCTTTACATCCACAAATCTCACCCTCTAGGGTCAAAGCCAGTGAGCTGTTGATTATCTAATTATCCAGGGAAATACAAGCCGGGGGCAGAAGAATATGAAACTAACCCCTCCCAGCAGAAGGTTTCTTCATGCACCCCACCTAGAAAGGCAGAATAGGGGAGTGCATGAGACCATGAGCTGTGAGACCTTGTCAGCTTCCTTCATCTTTTGTACCTCAGTCCTTAATACAGAATGAGAAGAGTCAAAGTACTTCCCTGATTGCATCACTGGGAGAATGCAATGCATTAAAACATATGCGGTGCTTTAAACATTGCCTGGCACATAGCCAGTGCTCAGTAAATGTTTTACCTTCATCATTTATCCAGGTAGTTTCATTAAATGAAATCCGCATGTGAAGTTTTCCTTTGCTCCCCAACCTCTCCCACTCACTGAGGAGGGTCTGCTGAATGAATTCCCTGGAGACCCACACACGGAAGCACAAGCATTGGGTACCAATTAGGAAGAGGTGCCAGAGAAGAGACAAGATGAGAGGGGCAGGCTAAATAATTGGGATCCTTATGCTGGACACTTCTTGAGCTGCCTTTTGCCACGTGGTCAGTGTTGTCACTGCCCTTCTCCAACAACCCTAGTGCCTGTCACCTCTGCTCTAGCCCTGCCCAGGCTCTGGACTAGTGAGAGAACTATATCTGGGAAATGGAGAGCCATGGGATATCACAGGATCCAGAAGGAGTCTGGTTGCCTTGACTACGGCTGAGTGGAGTCCTACCAGCCTTCTCTCTCTCCTTTTACCTACACCCGTTCTCTTAGCCATTGTTCAACTCTACTGAATATCTTATGCCTTGTCCATCTGAGAATTAATCATCCCTCAAAGCCCAGCCTGGAAATTATTACACAACCCTATCCTCTGAAAACCAGTAATTAAAGGATAAGAATAAGCATTTATCTGGCCTACATAGAAGGAACTGTAGTTGATCCCCAGTTGATGCGTGAACTTTCTTCCTTCTAATAGAATGTCAGCTGATACATGTAGAATGATGGAATTGGAAAATCACTATTTTGAAACCTCTAATGAAATTACTAATTCAGGTTCAACTCTTAGCGCAAACAAAATATTTAAAGGTGGCATAGTATTATCTGACACATGATGGAAGATGATTTGTAGATGAGGCAATGGAGCTACCTATCAGTTATCTTAGCATCTCTAGTGAAAGAAATTGTCAGTTTGAACCTGAATGTCACCATGTTTTTAAATCTAACTTCTACTTCATGAAAAATACAGGAGAGGGAAGAGCAAGTTAAGTGATACCACATGGAAATAATCAGATAGATTTATAATGAGGGATCATTATATAGGACAACTGGTTTTCTTCCAAAAGTCAACACTAAAAGATGTATGAATAGCAGCATTATTTATAATTGCCAAAAAATGTAAATGACTCAAATGCCCATCAACCGATAAATGAATAAATAAAATGTGGTATACAACGAATGCATAAATAAAATGTGGTGTATCCATAGAGTGGACTATCATTTGATGATAAAAGGAAATGAAATAATGAAATATGAATGCATTCTAAAACATGATTAAACCTTGAAAACATTGTACTCAATGAAAGAAATATATCACAAAAGACCACACACTATATGACTGCATTTACATGAAGTGTCCAGAATGGGAAAATCTATAGAGACAGAAAATAGATTAATGATTACCTAGAACTAGAGGGGTGGGATTGATGGAAGTTGGGAAAGCAGAGTGATTAATAATGGGTACAGGGTTTCTTTCTGAGGTAATAAAAATGTTCTAAAATTCAGAATGCTTTGAATGCACTTAATACCATTGAATTGTACACTTTATATGGGTGAATTGTATGGAATAAGAATTACATCTCAACAAAGTTATTTTTAGAACTATGTGTGTGATGTGGGTGGGGGACTGAGCTTTTTCATTAAAAGAGACAAAATAACCAAATGCAACACATGAATTTTGATTGTATCTTCAGTGGGTCCTGAATTTTAAAAGTTAGAAAGCTGTAAACATGTTTTGGGGACAATTGGGGAAATTTGAATATGAATGAAAGGCAGGCTGGTAGCAGCCAGAACACACACAAGAAGGGCATTGGAGAGGAGGAGAGGAGGGCACTCAAGCAGAGCAGAAGCCCAGTGTAATAGGAAGACGGGGGCCATTCCAGAAAACAGTGTAAGTAAATAATTTGAGGATGACAAGACACAAGTTTCCTACTGCTAGAGAAAGCAGGAGCAATTGGACAGGGGCTCCAGCATGCCCACTATGGTGCATAGGTAATTTCAGGTTTCCACGTTTTCCTTGATGTCCCTGAGAGATGCCCATTTCTATTTTCACAGAGTGCAAGACGGCACTGGAAGTAATAGAATCTTCTAAAGTTTGAGCCAAGATGGTTTTCTTGGAATGATTTCCTAGCAGAATACCTTCAATCCCCTGAGCCTGTTAGCTATTTCAGGGACATTTTAGGTGGCTAATATGGACAAAAGGAAAAGCCAGAATGAACCCTGTGGTGTTACACTGGAATCAGGGGCATCTGTGTAAATTCCCGGTTGGAGATGTAGTTGTAAATGGAGATGTAAATAACTTAGCTCTGTCCACTGAGAAGGTCTGGAAGCAGCTACACCCTAGTAGTACTGAGCATACCTACACCTTGGATCTTGGTTCTAAATAGCGTTTCCTATTCAAATGAACCAAGATTTGTTAGATAACTGGCTGATTACAGGACTGAGGAAGGAAAAGAAGAAAATGATCCTGAATATCTAGCTGCACAAGAAAGAAAAAAAAACTTTAAAAAAAATACAAGGAAATGTCAAAAGCACAAAAAAGTCAGCTGGAAGGGGTTCCCAAATGTGGAAATATTTGAGTTTCAAAATAAGTAACAACATTAGCAGACTAAAACCCATTGATTAAAGTAGAAATCTATGAGTCTACACCAATGTAAATAAATAAATAAAGAGAAAAAAGAAAAAGCTCTTCTGTATTTCAGAAAGCCAACTAGCACATGTAGAAAGGATGATGGAATTTGAAAAACAACATTTGGCAAGGATCATTGTAATAATTCAAGCAAGAAAAATCAATGGATGATAAAACCAGAGGGTGAGGGAGTAATAAGAAATGGAATTGTACATAGTCTCAAAGTATCTCCCCGTAAGACACACCTTCATCAAGTGATAAAAGTTAACACTGTCAGTATTAGGACAAACAGATATTGCATGCCTCCAGATAGGATGTGATGAGAATTCTGCATCAGCTTTGTGAAATTCCAGCCAAAAAAAAATCATGTCTGGTCTCATCAAGAGGAAACATTGAACAAACCAAAATTGAAGTTCATTGTGCAAAATGACTGGCCTTGAATTACAAAAAAAATTCAAGGGCATGAAAATCAAGATGAAACAGAAACAGTGTGAGAATAAAGACAGAGTCAGGGGAAACTTGACAACTGGGCATGAGGAGTGGGTCCTGGATGAATTCATGTAGCCAAGAAGGACCTTAGTGGACCACCATTGAACTTCTGGGTGAGAGATAAACAGGAATTCTTCAAACTAGTTTTGCAACATCTATATGTTTGAAATTGTTTCCAATTTTTTTTTTTTTTTAAAAAAAGAAAGAATAAAATTTAGCTCTCAACTCCTTTTGAAAATTTTCAGAGCCTACCCTGTGTCACCGCTGGACCTTGGGCAAACTGGTTATTTCGTGTAAAGTAACCTTTTGCTTACCATTTAGCTTCCTCAGGAGACTGTGAGCTCCTTGAATGCCTAGACAGGGTATTCTTCTTTTCCACTTCTCTTGAGCCTAGCATAATGTCTAGAATATAGGGACCATACAGTAAATGTTTGTTGAATCAATGTGCTGGGCAACTCATAACCCTGGAGATTGGCTGGTAGATTCCTGGACATGCTGAATGTGGGTAAATTCCTGCAGACGTTAAACTGAAATATGCCTCTCTGCAAACCAGAGAGCATCTGTCTGCCCTGCAGCAATGAGCTATGTGTCCTGGAACAGTGTCCTGCATCTAAAGGCCACATTGCCAGAAATCATAGGCTCCAAGAAATGGTGTTCTTGCCTCATTGCTCTGGGGAGAACAATGGCCCCTGTTTGTTTAATCTCAGCCCATTGTGGCAGCCTTGACTGCACAGAGCTCACCTGTGATTCATGTGAATGTCATTTGAGCTCCCAGGAGTTTGCAGTCATAATTCAACATTTTGTTAATAGCCACTTAAAATGTCCCTGAAATAGCTAACAGGCCCAGGGGATTGAAGGTATTCTGCTAGGAAATCATTCCAAGAAAACCATCTTGGCCCAAACTTTAGAAGATTCTATTACTTCCAATGCCGTCTTGCACTCTGTGAAAATAGAAATGGGCATCTCTCAGGGACATCAAGGAAAACGTGAAAACCTGAAATTACCTATGTACCATAGTGGGCATGCTGGAGCCCCTGTCCAATCACTCCTGCTCCAAGAGACACCCCTCAACTGCTATATCCAGTGAGGAGGGGGCAATACAAGGGAACACAGTCCAGAGTATCCCAAGAGAAAAACCCCTTGTTCACAGAACAGAAAGAGACAGAAAAAAAAAATATAGTGATGTATTAGAAGCCAAAAAGTTGCACGTAGGCAGGGATGGTAAGAGATGGAAGGGTGAGAAAAAAACCTCACATAGGCTGAGGCCTACTGTGCTATATAGTTTACAGCTTATTTAATTCTCCCCAAATCTAATTAAACAACATTCTCAAGGTCATCAAAGTTGTATACAATTGTAGCATATAATCATTAGGTCACTCAGATAGTATATGAATCAATAGTCTCTCCACAGAGCTCCAGCTCTTACCCACTGACACTTGCAAATTTGCCAATTACAGCAAACTTGGGCTGAACATTCAAAAATCAAGTCATGGATTCAGAAGCAGAAGTTGAAGCTCTCAATGCTGAACTCTTGCCACCTGCTTCCTGACACATATCTGTTTGTTATAAAGTTATAATTTCTTCCACCTAGAGTGAGATTTAATATGAAGAAGTGAAGGTGGAAAGAGCTGGTATAGCAGAATCACATGCACATCTGGACAGGGACATTCATTTCCTAATGGGAGACCCCTGAGAAAACTAGTTGGCAACTTGGAGAAACGTCAACTGCTAACCTGGCAAGAAGAGACTTCTCCAGGTTCTCCACATTCCTGAAGCAAGTGCTGTAGAATGGCTTGGCACTCCACCTGCACATTTCCAAGCACAGAATCAGGGTAAGATAAGAAAGAACTAAGAATTAGTGCAGACTGGCAAAGCTAGAAGGTTAGGAGTACCATAATCATATGCCCAGCTCTCAGAGACAATGGTTCTTGTGATAGGCAGACATCATGGTTGCAGGATCCTAAGCCTATCTTCCCCAGAAAAGGGAAAGTTTGATTCACAAAGTTGATGCATAGTGTCCTAGTTGTGCTCCCATTGAAACCAACCTCCCCAAAGATGCATGACATCAGCCTAGAAGCCACCTGCATATTTATCAAAAGAAAAGGTCTAAACTGGGACATCTCTCAGAATCACAGTGTCTTGACTACATTTGTGCTTCTCATTCCCCTCTAAGTCACAGCCTTTGCAGGTGAAGATGGGCTTAGGATCTTGCAGTCATGATGTCTGCATATCACAAGCACCATGTCTCCAGGATCTGGGCATATGCCTGTAGTAGGCCTGACTTTCCAGAAGCTGCCAGATGTGGCTTCTCAGTGTTGAGTTTCCCAGCCTGCAGAACCATCAGTTAACTTAACCTCCTTTTTGTTTTTTTTGTAAATTACCCAGTCTCAGGTATTCTGTTATAGCAACACAAAACAGAATAAGACAGTATATTTTCTACTTTCAGAGTTATTGTGAGGATCAAATAGCATCTTAGAAAGCATTTAGGATATGAACCCAGATACTTCATTCATAACCTGCTTCAACCAATTACAAGACAAGTAAATATAGGCCAATTTTTCCACTTTTCTCAACCTCAATTTTTTTCCCATACAAAAAATGTCAAATATTATATATTTCATATGGCTTTTGTGAAGACCAAATGAAGTATTTCATGAAAAGGGCATAGAACAGTGCCTGGGATACAGTATATGCTCAGAAAATGTTAGCCATTATTAGCAGATTTTGTAAGCTACACAAGCATGAACAAACAAAAGGACTTTTATTTTTGACGGGACCTGGGTGTCTACAGGAGCTTATGCTCAACTGTAATAGCAGGAGCTGCTATAACAGGGCAGGAATCCCTGGCTTGGTCACAGCTTCATTCCCCAGGCTCTCTTGGGACTTCCTGATACTACGCTATCAACATTAATTTCTTTTTTTTTTTTTTTTTTTTAGAATGAAAGAAAGAAAGAGGAAGAGATTTTAGAAAAAGAGAGAAAAGGAGAAAGAAAGTAACAGCAAAAGAAAGAAAAAAAAGAATGAAAGGAAAGAAAGAGGAAGAGATTTTAGAAAAAGAGAGAAAAGGAGAAAGAAACAGCAAAAGAAAGAAAAAAAAAGCATGAAAGAGAGAAAGAAAGAGGAAGAGAAAGAGGGAGAGAGAATGGGATTCTTGTTTTATTGCCCAGGCTAGAATACAGTCTAAAAATGGGTATTAAAAACCTCTTTTATGCCAATAATTGTGCTTAACAATGGAGACAGGAAGGAATAGGGGATGAAAATAACAAATAAGCATCCAACCAATATTTTATTTAAACCTG
>PVKP010019094.1:0-43098 GCA_004027715.1 Plecturocebus donacophilus
TGTCCCTCCCCCCACACTGTCCCTCCCCTATTTTCCCCCAACATACCCCAGCGTATAGTGCTCCCCTCCCTGTGTCCATGTGTTCTCATTGTTCAACACCCGCCTAATATTCAAGGACCTCAGAGACTCACGCAAAGAACAAAGTCTAGGCATTCATTCATTCATTCTTCAAGGGCCTATCATCCCCAAGCACTATGCTAAGGACATACAAAAATGCAAGTAATTCTAGATTCTAAAATTGTATCAGAGATTGGAAGAGACGGAAGTAAACTCGTAAGTTGTAAGAGAATGTATATGTCATATAACAACAGTACACACAGTATGCCACGGAGCACAGAGGAGAGAGTTCTGTACAGTTCTGAAAATGAAGAAGAAACAGTAGGTAGGAAGAAAGCATATTCTTGTGTGTTTTTTGCTGTTAGTGCTTTGTTTATTGAGTTTACTTAATATGATACACACCACACACACACACACACACACACACACACACAAACACACCCATATATACATATATATGTCTATTATTGCATTTTGAATCCTAACGTATATGATACAGAATTTGCAGCAAAACTGTAAACAAAACCTAAAATAAAAACAACAACAGGAAAAAAAAACTCTGCAAAATTTGCCTAAGGAAACCATAAGCAATAAAGGAACTAAAATTCAAGATTTCAGGTTTCAGGAGTTGTCAGTCCTACCTGAAGATCATTAACAGTCTTTTAAAGGCAAATCACAATATCCATTCAAGAAAACAATCAATATGCTAATTATTATATTTATACACTATTTTTTTGGTAATATTAAATTATGAGAAATAATATGAACGTGAACAAAGAGGGAACTTCCTTCTTCCAAAAAAGTGAACTTCTTAATGTAATCTGCTGTAGTTTGCTTTAAGTATGTAACCATAGCCATTATTTAAAGGCTAAAAAGACTCAGAAAAACAAATACCTAGGAGCATTTAAAAACTATATAAATAACCTTGGAACTAATGAGGCTTATTGGAATGAGTAAATGAAAAATTGAAGCCTAATCTGCAAGACGGTAAATGTGAATTTAGCAGAAGAGCATCAAATCGTTCATCACGTGTTGTCATAAAGCTCTCCTTTTGGGAAAAGGAGTTGTATACATTGATGGTAAAATATAACTCTGAAGGAGTGGACTTCCAGCTGATGGTCTGTCTCCCTTCTTTAAAGCTCAACAACAATTTGTTGTTAGCACCAGTCTGTTATCAACATTCTGTCCTTTAGTCAAGTTACCTGTTCATTTACCTCTTGTCTTTCACATTTATCTCTTGCCTTGGACAAAATCAAATGCATGTTGAAGGCAAAGCTCACGTCTTCCTGATCTAGGATTTGCCTTTGGTTTTGCCCTTGGCACAAGACCCCATGGAAGATCTCATAAGAGGTGCCTGTGAGTTGGACACTGAAATATGAAGAGAGGTCTCCAGATGCCAAAAGGAAAACCCATCACAGACAGAGCACAGGGAAAGGGTGAGATATGACACATGGTTCAATGTGGTTAGAGTGCTGCCAGAGGAGGAGTTGTGCAGGGCTCTAGGAACCCTTTGAGAGTGAGGCTGGAAATACAGACAAGAGCCTGATCCCAGGCTACGTATTCTACAGGCAATGCAGAACCACTGACAGATTTTAAGCAAGAGACTGACAATATTTAGTCACTGATTTAACTCAGAATATGGCAAAAACAAGGGTGAGAGAGAAATTCATTATTCCACACTTTCTGGTTTGTGTAATCAGAAAAATGGATTCATTTAATGCATGAAATGAAATTAGTTCCTATACACCAATAACAAACAGAGAGCCAAATCATGAGTAAACTCCCCCTCACAATCGCTACAAAGAGAATAAAATAGCTAGAAATACAACTAACAAGGGATTGAAGGACCTCTTCAAGGAGAACTACAAACTGCTCAAGGAAATAAGAGAGGACACAAACAGATGGTGAAACATTCCATGCTCATGGTTAGAAAGAATGAATATCATGAAAATGGCCATACTGCCCAAAGTAATTTACAGATTCAGTGCTATCCCCATCAAGCTACCCTTGACTTTCTTCACAGAATTGGCAAAAAACACCTTAAACTTCAAATGGAACCAAAAGAGAGCCTGCATAGCCAAGGCAACCCTAAGCAAAAACAAAACAAAACAAAACAACAACAACAAAAAACAAAGCTGGAGGCATCACACTACCTGACTTCAAACTATACTACAAGGCTACAGTAATCAGTAATCAAAACAGCATGGCATTGGTACCAAAACAGGTATAAAAACCAATGGAACAGAACAGATGCTTCAGAAGTAATGTGACACATCTACAGCTATCTGATCTTTGACAAACCTGTCAAAAACAAGCAATGGGGAAAGGATTCCCTATTTAATAAATGGTGTTGGGAAAACTAGCTAGCAATATGCAGAAAGCTGAAACTGTATCCCTTCCTTACACCTTATACAAGAATTAACTACAGATGGATTAAACATTTAAACGTAAGACCTAACACCATATAAACCCTAGAAGAAAACCTAAGCAATACCATTCAGGACATAGGCATAGGCGAGGACTTCATGACTAAAACACCAAAAGCAATGGCAATAAAAGCCAAAACAGACAAATGGGACCTAATTAAACTCCAGAGCTTCTGCACAGCAAAAGATAATCATTAGAGTGAACTGGCAACCAACAGAATGGAAAAAATTTTTGCAATCTACCCACGACAAAGGGCTAATATCCAAAATCTACAAAGAACTTAAACAGATTTACATAGATATGAACAGACACTTTTCAAAAGAAGACATTTATGCGGCCTCAGCTTTCATCAGCTCCTCAAAAGAACTTGAAACCCTTGAACTCTCTTCTGAGGATCCTATTTGCTCCTGTGATTTAAACTATAACCTGAATGTCACTGCCTCTCAAATTTGTACCACTAATCCAGACCTCGCTTTAGCCCTATAACTTTACGTCTACTTGAAATCTCCACTCACACATCTTATATTGAATTGAAGGTATAGTAAATTATCATTATATTCCCCATTTCGGTAAATGATGCTATCATTTGCTCACCTGTTCAATCTCAACTCTGAACAGGCTTCCATGATCCATAATTCAATTCATCAATAAGACTCATTAGCTTGAGCTGTAAAATGGATCTTGCATCTGTCTAGCTGTCGTCCATCTTTGCTTTCACTAACCTAGGCCTGCTACTCTCATAAATCTCTCTGTTGGAATAATGCAACTGCCCCCCTTGATGGTCTCCCTGCTTCTTCTTTTGTCCTTCTCATGTCTGTTTTTGCACTCATGCTAGGGCAGAGATTAGAATGAGGGAAGTTAAGCAAGGAGTGTGCTTAGGATCAGCAACTGTGGTAGAAAGGAGCAAAGCAGGATTTTAGAGAGGAGTTGGGCATTGAAATTTTGGGTGACAAAGTCAACCTACTTTACCCAGGACTTTGTTACTTTTAGCACTGAAAGTCTTATGTCATGGAATATTCCTCATCTATGGGAAAACTGTCACTGCAGTCACCTAGCCAGTCTAACTAAACTAACAAGGTCTAAACTCACCCCATGGGCACCTATGAAGTTGGGCTGGTCCTCTTCAGAATTGCATCTGTAGTGTTACTGTCCCTTTTTGGGGTGTGGGGGCTGAGCTTTCTCTCCCTGCCTTAGACACAGGATGTTCCAGGAAAGTTGGCATGACCCACTTAAGGCAGTACTTTCCATCAGAAGATAACTCTTGGGGAGGGATTACAGCTGAGTTCTATCACTCAACAGTTCTCTTAGGCTGGGAACTAGGTCTTTTATGCTTCAGGAGAAATCTGGGTGGCAAAGTACAATATTTATTACGAATATCACTGCTAGATATGAACATAATATATTCAGATAAATCTAAGCAGTTCCTTTCACCAAAACAATCAAAGATGCATGTGGAGAATGACAAGCTTAGAGAAATGCAGGCATGAGATCATAAGGTTTCTTATATATTAGGGCAAAGAAAATATGCTTGACCATGAAATGTTTATGAGACCATTTTTTACTTTTTTTTTTTTTTTTTTATTGTTATCATTGTGATCATTGCAACAGATTCAAATAAATGCTTTTGAAAAATATTTAATATCCATTCAGGCTACTGACTCCACAAACATGTAATACAAGATTTCCTAAACCCAATAAAGAAATCTAAGGAAAAGCTACAGTTAATATATTACTCAAACACAAAAGACTGAATGTTTTCTCTCTAATATCAGGAACAAGGTAAGGATAACTGCACTTACCACTTCTATTCACTAACATAATTCACTAACATAATAAGTCCTAGCCAGTGCAATTGTCAAGAAAAAGAAAAGAATATAGAATGGAAAAACATAAATAAAACTACAACTATTTGAAGATAACAGAGTTGTCAATGTAGAAGAATCTCAAACAATCTATAAAAAGTGACATTAGAAATCATATGTAAGTTTAGAAGGTCACAGGGTGTAAGGTCAATTCATGCATACATGTATACATGCACACGAAACTAAATGATTGTATTTCTATATAGAATCAGTAAAAAACTGAAAATTGAAAAATTGAAAAAGTATCATTTGAAACAGCAGCCAAAATATTCAGGTATACCTACACACAAGATCTATATGCTGAAAACTTCAAAGATGATGAGACATTTTAAAAGATCTAAACAAATTAAGAGATATATTGTGTTGACAGACTAGGAGTTTTAATAATGTTAAGGTGTCAGTTCTCCCCAAATAGATCCATAGATTGAATATAATCTCAGCGTGAATCATAGCAGAATTCTTCCTTTTCTTAGAAATCAAAAAGCTGATTTTAAAATTATGTAGAAAAGTAAAAAAACCAAAATACCCAAAACAATTTTGAAAAAAGAACAAAATTAGAAGGCATTACTTGTCTTGAAGATTCTTACAAAGATACAATAATACATCTTTGTAATGTACTATTTGTATGGACAATACCACACGGTATTGTGGTACTGGCAAAAATATGGACATATAAATTGATGCAACAGAACATATATAAAGATAGATCCTTATATATACAATCAATTGACTTTTAGAAAAGGTGAAAGGCAATTCAATGGTGAAAGAATTGTCATATGGTTTGGCTGTGTCTCCACCCAAATTTCATCTCAGGTTGTGGGAGGGACCCAGTGGGAAATAACTGAATCATCAGAGCCTTTTCCCTGGTACTATTCTCAAGGTAATAAGTCTCATGAGATCTAATGGTTTTATAAGGAGTTTCCCTTTCACTTGGCTCTCATTCTCTCTTGCCTGCTGTGATGTAAGATATGCCTTTTGCCTTCCACCATGATTGTGAGGCCTCCCCAGTCATGTGGAACTGTGAGTCCCTTAAACCTCTTTTTTAAAATAAATAAATAAATAATTTACCCAGTCTTGGTTATGTCTTTATCAGCAGCATGAAAATGGACTAATACTGATAGTCTCTAAGAAATGATGATGTCTTTTAATTGGGGCATTTACCCCATTTACATTTAAGGTTAATATTGTTATGTGTGAATTTGATCCTGTCATGAGACTAGCCAGTGATTTTGTCCGTTAGTTGATGCAGTTTCTTCATAGTGTCAATGGTCTTTACAATTTGGTTTGTTTTTGCAGTGGCTAGTACAGGTTTTTCCTTTCCATACTTAGTGCTTCCTTCAGGAGCTCTAAAAACCCTAGAAGAAAACCTAGGCAATACCATTCAGGACATAGGCATGGGCAAATACTTCATGACTAAAACACCAAAAGCAATGGCAACACAAGCCAAAATTGACAAATGGGATCTAATTAAACTTAAGAGCTTCTGCACAGCAAAAGAAAATATCATCAGAGTTAATACAAAATGAGAGAAAATTTTTGCAATCTATCTACCTGATGATGGGCTAATATGAAGAATCTACAAAGAACTTAAACAAATGTACAAGAAAAAAAACAACCCGATGAAAAAGTGGGCAAAAAATACAAACAGACACTTCTCAAAAGAAGATATTTATGCAGCCAACAAACATATGCAAAAAAGCTTATCATCACTGGGCATTAGAGAAATGCAAATCAAAACCACATTGAGATACCATTTCATGCCAGTTAGAATGGTGATCATTAAAAAATCAGAAAACAACAGATGCTGGAGAGGATGTGGAGAAATAGGAATACTTGTACACTGTTGGTGGGAGTGTAAATTAGTTCAGCCATTGTGGAAGACAGTGTGGCAATTCCTCAAGGATCTAAAAATAGAAATATCATTTCACCCAGCAATCACTTTACTGGGTATATATCCAAAGGATTAGAAAACATTCTACTATAAAGATGCATGCACATGTATGTTTATTGCAGCACTGCTCATGATTGCAAAGATTTGGAACCTACCCAAATGCTCATCAATGCTAGACTGGATAAAGAAAATGTGGCACATATACACCATGGAATACTATGTAGTCATACAAAGGGTGAATTCATTTTCTTTGCAGGGACATGGATGAAGCTGGAAACCATAATTCTCAGCAAACTAACACAAGAACAGAAAACCAAACACTGCATGTTCTCACTCATAAGTGGGAGTTCAACAATGAGAACACTTGGACACAGAGAGGAGCATCACACGCTGGGATCTATTGGGGTGTGGGAGGCTAGGGGAGGGATAGCATTAGGAGAAATACCTAATGTAGATGATGGGCTGATGGGTGCAGCAAACCACTATGGCACGTGTATGCCTATTCTGCACATGTATCCCAGAACTTAAAGTATAATAATAATTTAAAAAGAGAAATGATGGTAACACAGTTTAACATCCATGCATAAAGACATTAACCCTTGACCCCAAATTTGCCCATAAAAAAATTAGCTCAAAATAAATTAAAAATCTAAACATAATGCTTATAACTATAAAACTCCTAGAAAACAAAAAAAGAGGATACAATTAATGTCAGCTTGTATTAGACAAAGATTTCTTAAATGCAAAACCAAAATCATGATTCATAAAAGAATAGATAATTGATAAACTGGACTTTATAAACATAAAACTCTATTCTGTTTCAAAGACACTGTAAAGAAAATGAAAAGGTAAGCGAGAATCAGGTGATAGCTCTAGCTACAGATGCTGTTGGATCCACTATGGCTGTCAATCTATGACAGGCTTTCCCCAAGCAGCTTCAGTTAATGAGTAGAGTCCAACCATCTTTGCTAATGAATAACTCCTCCAAAAAGCAATTTTGGCACTGGAACTATCACTGGCCTTGCCAACATATTTTCTGAGCAGCAACACAGTGTAAGGCCCTCACTACCCAGCACTCCTTCTTCCTTCTCTTTTCTCCTCTTTCATACATGCAACCCCCAATAAATATTTTGCACTTCTAATTCCACTGAACCCAACTGGCACAGTAGGTAAGGTCTCAGTCATATAGGGCATTGTAAGCCAGGCAAGAATTTGAAGACAAATTATCTGTAGAGAAAGTGTTCTGAAATACTTTAAATTACCCTCGTCAGCATTTAAATTATAAGTACTATGTTTTACAAGGTAAGTGCCATGGAAAAAGTAATTTTTTGTAAAGGAAAATTTGATATCATAGATCATGATGAGTCCTTAAAGACAGCTGATGGTAGCAATCAGCTACTTGACAAATCTGAAAAGTGATTCTATTTTGGAAGTTTAGGTTATCTACTTGTAATTTCTTGATATCAAAGTAAGAAGTTTCATAAATGTAAATTGACAGGAAATCCAGTCACTATACTAGAAAAGTACAATTTTCTTCTAACATGCTTAGCTTTTTCCCCCTCAGAACAATATCTTAGTATTTACAATTCACATAATAGCACTGTGCTTTCTAAAGCCAAATGGGACAGCTGTAACTTCAATAAACGATTTTAAATACATCAGCACTTTTTTAAAAAATGTATAATGTAAGTGCTATTCATTCAATGTAACACTTTAATTCATTTTTTGAGAAGAAACTTTAATAACTTTCAAAGCGCCAATATAATGTTTGAACACTGAATAAAATATAATAAATTCAGTAAGTCTGGAAGAATTAACAATGCATTCAGTCAAGTGAAATTTAAAAGAGCATGTTTTCAGTTACTAGGAACAATTTAAACTATTTTAAGGATAAAAAAGCTTAAAGTTAAGAAGAGGAAATGTGTTTTTAATATGAAAAAAAAATGAAGATTTTGGAAAAAGGCTAATTTAGCAAACAATCCAAAGAGATCATATGCTTGATTTTAACCCACCATAAACATCACTTTAAATGTTATAAAAGTAAAAGTCAAATAATAAAGAATGAAGATTTATTGCGTTGTCTTTTTGGAAAAGGGGGAATAAGAACATTGGAGGATAAAAACCAGGAATCTACAAAGAAGAAATATAGGTGGTAATACAAAAGAAAAATAATTTCAAGTCTAGTAGAATGAATGAACAAACCAAAAATATATTTGTATAAAAACGTGTTCTTAAGGGATCAAAGTGAGAGCAATTTTCCTTAAAATTACAGTAAAGAAAGGGCGTGGAAGTGGAAGAGTGAAGGAGACTGGGGAGAGAGCAGGTAAGGCAAAGGTAAGCTACACTGAGTCCATTTGGGAGTAAAGAGAAACAGGGGAGTTGGGAGGAATTCGGACTCAGGAAAGGAGTTTTGTTTTAGGATAAAGAATGCTTGAGCATGTCAGTTGCTCAGGAATAAGATACCAATAAGAAGGAGACTTGGCATTTAGCTTATTCAGACCTTTATTGAGTATCTATTGTACGAGGCAGGTGGGAGTTAATAAATGAAAACATGATCTCAACTCAAGAAGAGACTTATCCCAGCGATGCTATAACTTTCAAGGAGGAAGCGGCAGGTTGCAGACAGAAGCAACCCCCAGGAGACCACTAGTTTTCCAGCTAACAACTCAGCTTAGAGGAAGAGGCAAAGACAGAGGCAAATGTGGGAGACTGGGGCAGTCACAGGGTCCTGAGATCCAGAGAACATGGGATGAGGTAGTGTGGACATGGTACCCTCTGTTGGTTCAGGATGGCAGAGAAGTCTAAGTCATCTGGGGACAACGAGGGGACAGGTACAGGGTGGGCAGGAGTTGGAAGGGTCCCAGTCGCCTTCCTCTCCTTTTCTTCCCAGTAACTCCTCCAAGCCACTCTTTTAACATAAAACTTCATTCTCTATTTTATTCAGAACATTGTAGGAATCAATTATTCCATTATCCAGATGTGTGTGCAAGCCTTCTGAACACATATACCTCTCTCTCCACCTTCAAAACATCCTCTAAGTTGCCTTCAAATTATCTATCTGAAATGCCAATCTGCTCCCTTCATGTACTCTTAAAAAAAGTTGTGGTACTCTTAAAAACTATAAAATGTCCACTTTGTTTAAAAATAAACCTCCAATGGGTGCATAGCCCTAATGGGTGGCCCTAGTCACCATTTTGTGCCCATAATAAATTAGAGTTAACTACTGTAACATGGCAATTGAATCTAAATATAGCAGTAGTGAGGAATGTATAAATAACTAAAGAGTTTGAGAGAAGCATGAAAGAGAATTTATATTGAGAGCACGTGGAAAACTTGCATGCAAAAGTTATGTCGAAATGATAATGTTTAACCTACTGATCTTTGAAAATTATAGGCTATTCTTTCCTTTCTTATACACTTATTTTAAATATATAATGTAACTCTTAATACTCTTCAATGCACTCAGCAAAACAGGAGTCATAGCCAAAATTACCTTCTGAGAAAATTAGCTCACTAATCTACTGCTATTATTATTTAAACATAAAACAGGTTGAGCGTCCCTAATTTAAAAATCTGAAATCTGAAATGCTCCAAAATCCAAAACTTCTTGAGTGCTAATAAAATGAAAATGGAAAATTTCACACCTGACCTCATGTGATGAGCATTAGTCAAAACACAGTCAAAACTTTGTTTCATGTACAAAATTATTTTAAAATATTGTATAAAATAACCTTCACTAAGTGCATATGAAACGAAGTCATTTCATATTTAGACTTTTGATCTTATACTTAAGATATCTCATAATATATATGCAAATATTCCAAAATCTGAAAGATTCCTGGTCCTAAGCATTTCAGATAAAGAATACTCAACCTTTGCTTGGTGGGATAGGAGACTCATTCTCTAGGACCCTTGGGCTTATTAAACAATCATCCAAAAGAATAGGCCTTTTCCTAGCTACATCTTATCCTTCAGGCTTCTTCTTAAGTCAACCACAAAAGCACTTCACGTTCAATTCCCACAAGACTTCCTTTATACAACCCAGCCCCTTTGGTCATGGTGACCCTGCTCCCCTCCTTCCTATTTGGCCCAGCTCATTCTTGCTCTTCTTCAAGACTCTTCACAGGGGCAATTTCCCCTTAAAAGATTTCTCTGATACCTGTGCCACTTAGAACTGAGACTTTTGAAATGTTCATAGCATTTTCTTAAATCAGTTTTAAAAATGGTCCTTTTTATATCATCCATTCAAGTGCTATACCTTGCATTTTAATTATTTTGCATTATCAAAGAAGACTTCCTCAATCTCTAATCCTCTGTCTAAAATGTTCACAGACAATAATGGCTTTTTAATATCTAAACTTATGTACATTTTCTCATTTTATTATTTAAATATATAAAAAACAGTAGGTTACAATCCTTCCTAGGATAATCTGTGCTCACATTTCATGACACAAATTAAGTCAAACTATAAATTCCATTAATCTTCCCCACTCTAGCTCTTAACCTCAAAATTTGCTTCAATTTTGAATCACAGAAAAGAAGTTGGTCACTGCTACAAGGAAAATTCAACTACTCCAAATAAAACTATATATTTTCTTTTATTATATTTCTATTGCTTTAACTATTATCATTTTTCTCAAAAAAAAATACCAACTAGGGTACAAAAATAATAAAGTGTGACTGTGTGATTTTGGTTAAAAGAGAATAAAATCAGCAGTGTTTCTCTTAATCTGGTAGATTTATTTTCTAGCAGTTCAGCATATGTTAAAAGATAAACTCTTTTTTAGGATTTAAAAAAATTGGCAATATATTAATATAGTTTCTTTGAGAACTGAATAGTCACTATATGATGAATATAAAAATGTACTAAAATTATTGAAAAAAATAGGTATTTTTCTCATATCTGGGAACATTATTGAGATTACAATTTTAACTTATTTGTGAGAAGAAATAAGCAGTTCTAATTTTTTTTTAAAACAACTTTTGGATGAACTATAATGGAATTATGTCTTGGTTTGAGAAACTGGTGACTCAACTACCATATGGCCAGCTGCCTCTAGTGACAGACTTTTAAAAAAACTTTTGTATCATTCTAACAGTAATTATCTAACCATCTTCCCACCCTATGAAATATTTCTACAAAGAATGATTCTTTAACTTAGACTACTCGAGTGTTTTCTTTTGCATCTAAAGTTGTAATAAAACTTAGGCACATGCATCATAGCCAAATTGTCTGATGATTTCTCTCATCAGACCAACTGAATTTTAAGGGACCACGTCATAGTTTAAAGCATTTATTAAGCACCATATTTCAGGATTGCAAAAGAAGAGTATAAATGAAGAACATAAAATCAACTATGTGCAAAATAGACAATTCAAAGGGGATTTAACTCTATGAAAATAATGTTACCAAATCACATTTCAAAAATTTCAAGAAAGACTAGCACAAATAAATACAAATATAATGACATGATTATCAAAAAAGCTTGCATTTTTTCATTATATTACATGTAGTATTACATTTATATAAAACTTATTTTTGCAGAGCTTTTAACTTTTCAAAATGTTTCAAAGCCATTATCTGATTTCATCTCATTTAACTGGTGTTGAAACATAATTCTGCCTTTTCTTGTGCTTGCACATTAACAACAGAAAAAAGAAATAAAAGGTAATAAAGCCCAAAGTAATTTGAAAAGCACTTTCCATCCCCATAACTGACAATTCATAAACAGTAACAAAAAAAGCACGTAACTGAGACATTTTAAACCAAAACAGTGAACACACAATCTACATTTCATGCTAAAAACAAATGTGTAATATTAATCTTCCAGGTCTTTTTTTCCCACTAACATTTGAGTCTCCTGGCTTCATTCTGTACCTACAACTACTGAAGGGCAGTTTTCATTAGCACTTTCTTCAGAGGCCTTCCTAGGGTAGAAAAAGGGCTGTAATCCAGCTGCATATCTGGTCCAGAGGCAGTTCAGTCACTCTGTAATCTTGGGGTCACTTGGCCTAAAAGTATGAGTCATAGGGGATCCAGGAAGTATCGTCAAACAAGCAACAGTGAAACTTGTCATGATGTTTGTTCTCAAATCACTCATCTGACAATGTAACCCATTTGCCAACTTCAGCACTTGCTTAAAATAATTAATTCCTATAGCTCTACTTTGTGAAAACGGAAAGAAATGCTCTGTGAGAGGATATAACTGGTGTTACAATAATTTACATTAGGACAGTATCCCTTTGTACCTAGAAGCTTTCTGTAGCTGAGGATCTCTCTGACACATTCCTCAGGTAATATGACAATCCCCAGGTATGTACGATAATCCCTGCTGCTGCATGTGATTGTTTAGAACAGAATTCATTGCAGTACTTATTAGCATTTACTATGAAAGATACTCAGTGTAATTAATCATCAATGATAAAAATAATATAAACAAATATTTACCCAACACAATTCTAGTCCTGCCCATAGATTAACTCGTTATATGCTATTAATGGATATAACAACTCTGAGAGACGTATACTGGAGTCTCCAGCCTTCAATATTAGAATTCGTTTCCTTTTTCTTTTTGTTTGTTTTGTTTTGTTCTGGGGGGAGGTGCTGTCTCTCTGACTGTGAGACTTCAATGCTTCAGCCCTTGCTATTGCCTTTTATTTCCTTTTCTCTTTTTTTGCACTTCCATGATCATCTCCCTGTCTTGGCCTATAGAAGGCAGACCTGTAGGGGTCTGCACTGCAATTCTTGAGGGTCATGAACAAGCCCACACAGCATTCTTAACCATCACATACTTCATGGTATTGTCAGATTCATGAGGTTATGTGGTCTGAGTCGCAGATGTGCCTGGATTTCTCTAATGTTTCAGGAGTGATACAAGAATAATAAATGGTAATACTGAGGAAGATCATAGTCTCTAGACAACACATCTTTGCTGGTGGCACCAATCTTTGCAATTTCTCCTAGGAGGTAGTACTAGTTCTGATTTATCTTATCCTTGGAAGAGGGGTCAGAAGCTTCTGCCTTTTCATTTGTATCAAAATAGCTTTTACTCCATGGATTAGAGAACTAATTTGAGGGTTCTACACACTGTCAAGTGAATCCACTCTAATTTTGTATTCAAGAACCAAGGAAATTAACATAGAGTGAGTCTGTGATCCCCTAGATGCACTACTATGGCTGGGAATCTTTGCAGAGACATGAAGAATGCACCTCAACCTCATCTGCCCAAGGCAGGGAAGAAGTGGCTCTTATCTATTACCTCTAGTGACTTCATTTAAGAGGTATCAACAACCTGGAACTCAAGCCCTTTCCAGTTTCTCTAAAGAGCATCTAAGCCGGTTGCAGAGGCTCACGCCTATAATCCCAGCACTTTGGGAGGCCGAGGAGGGTGGATCACTTGAGGTCAGGAGTTCGAGACCAGCCTAGCTCACATGGTGAAACCCCACCTCTAATAAAAATACAAAAATTAGCTAGGTGTGGTGGTATATGCCTATAATCCCAGCTACTTGGGAGGCTGAGTCAGGAGAATTGCTTGGACCCAGGAAACAGAGGTTGCAGTGAGCCAAGATCACACCACTTCACTCCAGCCTAGGTGACAGTGAAATTAAAAAAAAAAGTGCATTTTATTAGCACATAAACTATCCATTATTACATTAACTATCCACTATACTTGACTTAGACTGTCTAGATGGTTTCCCTCAAGAGTTCCAAAAGCCCATGGCAAAAGTACCCTGGGGCAGAAAGCAAGAGAAAACTGGCTGCAGCTGAGCCAGCTGCTGTTAGGTTCCATCTGTGGGAAGCTGGTCACCACCACAATGGCTGAAGACGATGAGGGAGTGCGCAAGAGGCAAGAGGTACCCAGTCCATTCTCTCATCATTTTTGCAAACAATTTACTCTCTTTCTCATAAACTTAAATTTAGCCAAATCTTCCTCAAGTCCTAATTTCTCTAAAGAGCTTTTAATTAGTACAAAAATTACATACTATTACCTTTGCTTGAGTGACAAATAGCACAGATCTGGTTTCAGGTATTGCTGGGTTAAAATGCTCTTGTAGCTCCCCCATTATATCAATCTACAGACAACGACTGAATATTTTTCAAAGTTTTAAGGACCAGTTATTTTAAGTAAATCTCCATAACCACTTTCTATGGTACTTAAATGATCCAAGCCTTTCTGAGCAGATTCACATCACATTACAACCAAACAATGATTGGTGTTCATTTGCTAAGTCCCCCAAATAATCATTCATCAGACTAAACTTTTCTTTCAGCAGGCATGTTATCAAAAAATGTACAGATTACTCAACACTTCCTCTTCTGCTCCTGCCTAAATTTTAATGTACTCTAGCAGCCTTCCATCACACACCTCTGTAGAGCTGGAGCCCACCTATCTCTTTTTGCCACCCACTTTGGCTGTTGTCCCCTTCTGCAGGTGGAAGTGATCTGTTGCTGGCTGGCTCCTCTAAACTCCCCAAGACACTGGTCATCTTCTCCAAGACAGGAGCTGCTGTCAAGATCATCTGAGCTGACTCTTTTTAGTATTTCCTGTATTTTTCAATTTTGGAGACATATTGCTGAGGTATTGACAAATAAAGGTAAAACTAATAGCAAATGAGAATCAGATGAAGGAGCTGATGTTCATTCAGAGAAAGAATCAGAATTGAATCTGAGTGGGAATATACATATCTCAATGCAAAGGAGAACATTTTCCTGGGATTTAGAAAAGAGGTACGGGCTGGAGTTTTGCACAAAAAGCAGCACAGCCATCTTTCATAATGTAAGCATGCAGGTTTCCCAGAAATTCTTAGTTTTCTAATTTTCCAAGCTACTGTAAAATCACTTGTTATAAAAATATATTTACTTCCCAAATTTGAATTAGAATCATGATACTCTGCATCTCAAAGAGTTCTCTTGAATTTTATTTGACAAAGTTATAGATTTTAGCAAATTCTGATATATTCACATAAGTTAAAGTTTAATCCACCTGCGTGTGAAGGTCCTTAGGAAAAAAATCTTGTGTAATGTCTGAAAAACTGTATCAGTCATTTGGCCTTTCAGATCATGTGACTACTTCTCCTTTCTACTCAGTTCCACATCCCTGAACTTTTCCCTTCTGAGCAAAATGGGCATTATTATGCCATTCTACAGAGTAAGTAATTACCATGACTACTGACCTACCTCTGTGTCTAAGATGTTGCTATTTTTATGACATTGAAAATAAAATACATTTTCATAATGATCACTACCATAACCCTGTGGAAAAATAAATTAAATATAGTTTAAAGAATGAAAAGAATATGCTAATGTGATATTAACACTGTGAATTTGAGGCTTCTTTCAGTTCAATGATGCTAAACAATTTTAAGAAAAAATGTAAAGGCTACAGTAATAGCTCTTTTTGCTCTCTCTCTTTCTAAGCTTCATTATCTGTTCCAAAGATGGATCAGCCTAACTGATACCTCCAAATCTTTGCTATGTACAGTAAAATAGTGGGGAATTTAAATTTCTGCAGTATTTTTGATAGGTCTTACAAGATGAGATTCTTCCACAATACAATACGGCTCATTTCTACATGCCTTTCTGGACAAGAAAGCAATGAGAGTTTTTACAGAAAAAACAAAAACCCTCAAACTATATGAAAAAAAGGTTCCTAGTCAGTCTACATCTGTGGAGGCCAACCCTATAGAAGATCTATATTACAGGTGGGGTGTGGTGTTTGGAATTAAAAGAATTCCTGTTGAAAAAAAAAGATTAAGGCACCTCAATACATATCTAGATATATAAGCATACGTACAATGTTTAGATATACATGAACATATATCAAAAGAGGGGAAATGAGGCTGGCAGAGATTAAAAAAAAAAAAAACAAGGTCTGAGACTGCATCAGAATTATAGCTGTAAGCTGACATACAAAACATTGGGTTAAACTACAGGCAGGAGCTGCCCTGGAAAGTATCCCTTGGGTCCTGGATTGCAAATCTAGGCTGGGGCTCACCTGAGGGAACGAAACAAGAGAGGAAGATGTACTATCTCAGGAGAACTTATCCTCTTTTCTTCAAATATAAATGAGATCACCTGTCTTTAATGTCAGATGCCTACTTTCCATGCATCACCCTGGAATACCGTGGGATTCATTGAGGAATCCAGAGTCTGCTGCTTTTCTTATTTTCTGGAAATGAAAACAAATGAAAGCACTATCCTGGGGAGAATTTACTTTATAAAACTATGTTACTCTAGTCTGACATCCTTAAAGTTTTATTCAAAATGCCTATCTTACAGAAATTTGTGCCAATGCTTTTACATGTGCTTTCATGTTTTGATATTGAAATGTCTGTCTATGTTCTTCAATTTGTGATACACGTTTCTTTTGAGTCACCTTTGAAGTCTCCTTTTGGTCACATCATAATTTCTAGATGCCCCAATTTAACTTGCTATTCTTTCAATAATGAATCTTTTTGTAAGAAAGAAATGTCTTATTATATAAATTAGTTGGCTTTTACTACAACTGGTTTCACTCCAATGCTTCATCTCCATCTCTCATTCTGCGTTGTTTAAAATATTTTAAATTTTAGCCGGTCGCAGTGGTTCACACCTGTAATCCCAGCACTTTTGGAGACCAAGGGGGTAGATCACAAGGTAGGAGATGGAGACCATCCTGGCCATGGTGAAACCCCATCTGTACTAAAATACAAAAAATTAGCCAGGCATGGTGGCACACACCTGTAGTTGTAGCAACTTAGGAGGCTGAGGCAGGAGAATTGCTTGAACCCAGGAGACAGAGGTTGCAGTAAGCGGAGATCACGCCACTGCACTCTAGCCTGGCAACAGAGCAAGACTCCATCTCAAAAAAAAATGAATAAATAAATTTCAAATAAAAATAAAAATCTGATAAAAAGGAAAAAAGAAGTATCTTATTACACTATTAGATGACTCTGATAGATTATGGAAATCCAGGAGGATTAGAAAGTCCTGAAACCCACCAGTAGACTCACATCATGTTCTTAACATGAACCTCAGTACAGGGATTAAAAGGAAAAGAAAAACACTCCAGTAGGAGTCTGAGGACCAGGGGATTAGTACCATCTTGCTTTCAACCTGTTTCCTGATCTGGAGACACAGAGTTGGACTAGACCATAAGTTCAGAATTCTTTGAATGTTCAGTTAAAACACAAGATTGCTGGGCTCCCACCCCAGAGTGTCTCATTCAGCAGTTCTGGGATGGAGCGGGGAATATGAATCCTAAACAAGTTCTCAGAGAATGTTGCAAGTTGTGGGATTATGCTTGGAGAACCACCAGACTGGCTGATTCCAAAGACCTTCTTTCTACCAGGAAACATACATATGAAAAAAAAAAAGGTAAATTTGTATCAGTAAAAGGGATGCAGAAACCCTTCAGGTAAAACCTGGCATAAATATAAATAAAAATAAATGATTAAGAAATAATGAAGAATAAATGATTCATTTAATAAAATCCACCCCAGAGAACGATGGAATCCTAAAGCATCTAATAATAAACCATTAACTTTTATGAATAAGTAAACTGGAACATATTTAATGGAAACTTTAAAAATATTTCACTCTTCATCATGAATTATTTTCCTAAATCAAAACATTTAAATGTACAAACACAAGAACAACAGAGGCAATTTTTCTGTTAGGTTAAGCCACTCAATTTTAAGAAAGCTGAAGTCTCCCATTTAAACAAAGGAAATGAGACCAGTCTTGCTTATTTTAGATGACCACCTGGGGTTGCATGCTTGGGCTTTGCTGATCTCTGTATCTTCCATTACATCCTACCCACCTTCCACCTGATTTATACTAGATGTCTACATAGGTATTTTCTCATTCTAGCCCCTCCAATATTTTGTGGACAAAAACAACAAAAAGCCAATTTCCTACCTTTCTGGCATTAATAGCTTATGTTGACAATGTTTTTACAGTTTTCAGACACTGTTTGCATTTTGAAAGGTACTTTTAAAGACAGAATGTAATGACCTTAATGGGAATTTTGGCAACAGAGCTGGAAGTGAAAAAGGAAAAACTGCTTCTTGGGAGGCAGTGCAAATCACACTGAAAGTGATCAATGTAACATGCACAACGGGACTGAGCTTCATGAATCACATCTACCTCATCCCTGCACTGTTTCATCTCCTGGAGGGCTAATAGAGTACTCCAGGCCACGGCAGGAATGCGTAATAAAGACAGGGTGGATTGCATCTTTTTAGCATGGACAGGGAAGCATCTTAATTTGCATTCCTAGTAACCCGCTTTGATCACACTGTGCAACTTGTCATTACTCAACTGATGCTGCTATATGCATTTTTCTCCCCAACCTGATTCACTTACTTGGCTTGAAACCCTGGACCTGCCCAAAACCAACCACCTCTAACTATCACACATCTGACCAATCCATCTTTCCTACTAGGCTCATCTCTGCCTGTTGGATGCTGCTCTGCCTCCATGTGTCCTTAAGGCCATCTGATTGTGTGCCCTACTTGTGGTCAGGAGTCAGTTCTCACTTAAGTGTATATACTGGGTTCCTTTTCTGTTTCTGGTTTTTGGTTTCTGTTTGTTGCTGTTGTAGGGACGGGAGGCATTTATTAATCTATAAGTATATCACCTAGTTGGGCATAGTTTAGACCACTTTTAAAGAGCTGTTAAAGGAATTATAATATTAAAAGCTTTCTCAGGTCCAGAAAAGACTGGATACCTAATTTTCTCCCTATTTGACAAGATCTGTCTCTGTCCGAACAGTGTTAAGAGGGGCTCTTGTCCAGGGTCCCTTTATAGTACCCCAAGTATCAAAAACATACAAAAGATAAAGACCTAAAGAACAGATGCATCCCTGTCACATGGGATCTGGTGTGTTCCCCACTGGCACAGTGAAACTTGTGGCCCTAAATATCCATTCTTGTGTTTAAGGTATTTTAGGGCCCAGAGAAGCCCTTTCCAGACATACTGCCCAATGTCCACAAAAGAAAAGGGGACTGAGTCCATATACTAAGTAAGAACTCTTTTGTGTTGCTAAAAACAGACATTTCACCTGAGGACAAGGAGCTTTGAAGAGAAGCATTTATTTCACTGAAAAGGCTAATGAACGCAATAGATTCTTGCATGGAAATGCATTTTCTCACAGTAGTGTTGAGTAACTATTTCTATGTCTCTTCTTTCAAACTGTGATTCTAAGCCCTACACAAAATATCACAGTGCTCACATCAGCACTGTACTCTTAAATTCACTATATTCTTAAATGTGTACATATATTTGAGTCCTGATGTAGCCTGTGTAAAACATGATACCGCGCTTTGTTTTGGCAATTAGTCATTGAATAGTATAATTACTAATAATTTATTTCCATAAACAAATTTAATCAAATTTAATTTAATGCAATTGATTTACAATTTTAATATTCATTAATTATGTTTTTCTGGTACCCTTAAATTTGGCAAGCTAATTTTAAAAACTTAGAAAAAAAGCTTTTAAATACATACATTAAAAATATTTTATATTTTTACAGTAATTCCTTTTGATTTTTGGAAAATATATTTAAAGTTTGTGTACTTTGCTATTACATTTTTAAATCTTTTAGACATTAGTCTCAACACAACATAAATTATGTAAAAATCTTTAGTATAATAACATAATATGGAACTTTGCTGAAATGAAGGCAATAAAAGTCAATGTTATATAATATGTAACTTTGCGGAAATGAAGGCAAGAAAAGTCAATGTTGTATAAAAATACATCATATTTTTACGACGGAGTCTCCCTCTGTCGCCCAGCTGGAGTGCAGTGGCACAGTCTCGGCTCACTGCAACCTCTGCCTGCCGGGTTCAAGCAATTTTCCTGCCTCAGCCTCCTGAGTAACAGGGATTACAGGTGCATGCCACCACACCCTGCTAATTTTTGTATTTTTAGTAGAGACGGGGTTTCACCATGTTGGTCAGGCTGGTCTCGAACACCTGATTTGTGATCCACTCGCCTTGGCCTCCCAAAGTGCTGGGATTACAGGCGTGAGCCACCACACCCAGCCAACTGGATTCTATTTCTATTCATCCCATCAACAGAACACCCAACTGGATGGTCATATTTAAAGTCAGACGGCCCTGAAACTTTGCTGACTTTCTGTTATAGAAATAGTATAGCATTGCACATTTTTTTATTTCAATAGGTTTTTGGGGAACAAGTGGTATTTGTTTACATGAGTAAGTTCTTTAGTGGCAATTTGTGAGATTTTGGTGCACCCATTCCCAAACAGTACACACTGAACCCAATTTGTAGTCTTTTATCTCTTACCCCCTTCCCCCTATTTGCCCTCTAAGTCCCCAAAGTCTACTGTATCATTCTTATTCTTGCATGTTTTATCTCCTTCTGTGACCATGAATTTGTTCATGTATGTGTGGTACTGCGGAAAGCTGGAAGAAGAAATGAAAATAAAAATGAAGAATAGGGATTTTTATGCAACAATACTGATTATGTATTGTAATTTCTGTACTACAATTTGGGTTGGCCTAAGACCTAACGGTAAAGGAGGCTAAGATTTACTTTAAGGGGTCTCCCCTTCACCTGGATATTGGGCAGTCATTCTCCATATGAGTCTCTCATCTTTCTGCATATCTGGTGAGCATATACACTAACTGCCCCTTTCTTTGAGACTATCTTATTACAGATGTTTGCATAATGAAAACCTTGGAAGATAGAGAGGGTACAGGCCAGGCTTGCTTATTATTTCCTATAATGAAAATAACATCTCCCTTAAGGGCAGTGTTTACTATAATCCAATGTAAAAGATTCAGGTTCCTTTAGCTGCAGAATGGTTGTTTACTGTCCAATATAAAAGATAAAGGTTCATTTGGCTCAGGGACCCTCAGCTGGGGCACAGCCCCACTGCATGCCCAGCACTACATGAGTCCCTCTGTCTCACCCCCATGGGACTCAGGGTGAGGAGATCCAAAATGAATTTGAGACTCATGCCGCTTGCTGTGCTGTGAGTAATAAAGGTATTTGTCTTTGATGCGGTCTTATGTCATCTACCAGCTTTTCTGAAACTGGCAAATTAGCTTGCTGGCACTGCAATACTGCACACTCTGCAGAGCTCGTAACACAAGGATCCTCTTTCTCCTTCACTGCCTTCCATTTCAATGTCACCATGCTGTTCACTGGAGATATTCCATTTAGGCCCATGTTGTCTGAATTGGCATCATACTAAACATATATCCAAAATTTTCTCTATATACTGGACAAAATATTGATTCAGCTCAGCTCTGAGTGAATGTTCTATTGATTTCTGTTAAGTAGAAGAATAAATGTAGTATAAGAACCAATGAATTTGTATTATGTAATAAGTAACATAAAATTTTAAGGCATTGCTCAGTATAGATAATATAGAAATAAATATATTTGCATACATATGTTTTTCTATCACTGATAAGGTTCTTCAGATTTCAGAAATTTGCCATTTTGTTCAGTACTCACAAGTGACAATGTCATGAGTATCCTCATCTCTGTTTTACTGATTAGAAACTGAGGGAATAATGGTAAGTGATTTTTCTAGTATCACAAAACCATGAAATATTCAATCTAGGACAATAATTGTGATCCTAAAGTCTGAGATCTCTTCGCTATGTAAGCCTAATTTTTTTCTCTCAAAAAAGGTAGTGGCAACTCATTGGAATGAATCTGTGCCAAGCAGTGTGGCAGGTAAACTAAGTAAGAACTTGTAAGAGCGCATCCAAGCACAAGACCTTCTTTTATCCAGCATGCTACAGGGTCTAAGATGTTACAGTGCAAGAAAAAAAAGACAGCCTGCCATAGTTTTGTGGGGCAACAAGGCGGAAGGCTGAGCACAGGTGGATGCTTGTACCCACAGTCATCTTTTACAGGAAAGGAACTCTGAGCTTAGAGAAACACAGTCTTTTATGGATAGCAAACATGTCTGTCCTCTGCTCCAGCGGGAGACATTATCTTTATTTCCAAGGCTGTTTACTATGCAAACATCCTTGAAAAGCTAGTCATGTACAAAGAGTACCCAGTGCCCCTGCTCACATGATGTGCAGAAATGTGAGATATCCATGGAGAACTGTATCTAACACAAGACCTCTGACAGTAGGGAATATACCAGTTACACACAAGGCTATATTTCCAGAGCTGAGAAAGAACAGGCCTGACTAGAACTCAAAATCTGCTTTCTAATGGAAGAATTATACTAGTTGGTATTTGCATCCACAACTGCATTGTATAAAAATGTCACATTATTTAATTTTATTTACATCTGACTCTTAAGAAATTCAACTGTGAATTCAGGAGTCCACTTGTCCTTCTCCGGAGAGCAACAGATAATTCAAATGTCTTTACTATACCTAAGGAAGAGATTATGGCAGATGGTTGAGAATAACAGCTCATTGTCCAAATTACATGTGATCCCTTGCTGCACCTGGGCTTGAATTTTTCCAAATGTGGAGAATCCAGAGCCCCTAGTAGTACCTGAAGGATGTCTCCTTTGTGATCCTGCTAGAGCACAGCCATGAGTCTGGTCTTCGTGGAACACCCAGTCCTCCATCTACTTCCCAGTCTTGGAGAATACGCCTACTTCTTTCCATTTCCTCTCATCTCAAAAGTAATATTCTCCCCATTTTCTTGTCTCTACCAGCATGATTCTTTCAAGGAGTACATGTTTTCATAAAATAAAAATCCTACCTACCTAAGGCTACCACTGAAGCAACAACACACAGAGGCTTAATTATCTCTTTGTAATTAGGAGAAGAGAAGATGCAGGCAGGATAAAACAAACATTATCTCAATACATTGTCCTGACCCCTTATTATTGTTTACAAGTCTCTATAGGTAAATTCATTTCTTTATTTTAAAATCTTTCAGCATTGGAAGGATGAAAGGAGAGGTAAAAAGGATTGGTTGACACATGTCTGGGAGAGAAATGGGAAAAACAAACTGGATTAATCTTTAGGGCTTCAGGGATCTCATGAGATTCTTATTTAGCCCCACAGCTCAAATACCCATCTCCTACTCTGTTAATATCTCAACATTGAGTGACAACCATTGAACAGACCTTGGGTGACCTTTTCTATGTCTGTTCATTCATGTAGAAGCTACACATATTATTTAAACAGTTTTTGAAATCTACCAGTAATTGTACTGGACTAATTTTATATCTGTGCCCAGACTATTCATACTTTGTAAGCCATGAATCAAAGTTTAATACATGTAGGTTTGTACTTATTCAAAATAAATGACTCATTCAACTCTAGGAAATAAAGTCACAAAATGTTTAATTAATCAGCTCTAGCTAATATACATTCTCTAAGTTCTAAATGATCTGCAAAATAGTTCATAATTTCTACTTCTAAGGAATAAGCCCGATGAAGATAGTTCTTGGTCCTAATATTTATGGCTTGTCAAAGTGGCTACCATATCTTATTTTGCATGTTCTAAGTCTAAGTAATGGTCAACACTAGGGGCATTAAAGGACCTCATAACTACGGTTGGACTGGGGACACTTAAACTCAATCAAAACTAGAAGTTGAAGAAAACAGCAGGAGAATGGATGATAGGGATAACTGGTAGCTGACTGATACTTCTATGTAGTTTACCTGGTTCCAATAATTATTCTCTGGCCTTAAAATCTGATTCCTAAGCAATTTCATTTAAAAGCCACAACCTCATTGTATTTCTAACATTACACTGAAGTTAGTTTCCAAATATCTTAGAAGGTCATTTATTTAATCAACAATTATTATGCCTCAATTCATTAGTATATAGCCTTCAAATCCCATTTACTGCTACACTCACTCTTTTTGGCATTTTACCCTCAGCACCATATTGAAATTACCCTCACAAAGGTTACCACTTAATTGGTACTCTCTTAATTGTCAAAAGGCAATTTTCAGTGTTACCTCACTCACACTTTCTGGGTCCTTTGACATTGCTCACTCCTCCCTCTCTCTAGTGCCTTTCCCTTTCACTGGTTTCTCTGACACCGTTTGGCTTGGTAATTTTCCTAACAGCACTTAAACAGTTCCTAGCTGAAATTCCTCTTTTCCTCTTCCCCAGGGTTTCATTTATATCTTTTTACTTACGGCTCTGCTTCTACAAATTTTACCTATGATATTGCATCCACTATGATGATTTCAGCTACTACTGATGTACTGCTGACTACACCTTCACTATCTATGACTCTCATTTGTTCTAGAAGTACATTTCCAAATGTAAGTATTCCCTGAGGTACTCTTTTTTGGCCTTTTTCTCTATTCATATGATCTGTTTTTTCTAATTGGCTGAGTGTCTCCCAGAAGATTAATTTCCAGTCTCATCACAGACTGCCAAATCTGCATGTCTAGGCCAAATGTGTCTTAAGTTTCAGATCCATACAGCCGAGTGCCTATTGAGGCCTCTCCCTAGATAGCCAGGAAGCATGTCAAATGGAACATATCCACTTACTACTACACCATCTTCCCAGAAGTCTTGTCTCTCCTCTCACCATTCCAGTCTTGACGAGGGGTCCCTGGACACCGTCCTCTATTTCCCAGTTTCCTTCCATTCCCCATCTCCACTCACCACATACTCTCACCTCTACCATTAAAATGTACTACCTTTGTACTACCACAGAAGATGGAATTCTCATCATTTTTAACCTAGACCATTGAGATAGACCCCTGAGTGTTTATTGCGATTCCTGGCTTCCTTACCTCTCCCCAATACTCCAGGGATGCATTTTTCCCTCTGCAATAAAAGCTCAGCTCACATGCAAATCGAATTGGTTCACTGTCCTGCTCAAAGTCATTTGTCTTCCCATAAGCCACATCATACAAAATAAACTCCTTCGACTATGGTCACAATGTCCTTTGTGATCTGACCTTCCCGTTCCTGGCAAGCCTCATCTGTTGCCATTCTCCCTCTGGCACTTTAAAATCTGGCCCACTCATCATTCCCCGACACATTGTGCCTGCTCAAATCTCTCAGCTTTTTCCAATGTTGTTCTTCTTTTGATAGCCTTTCACATTTATAGACCTGTAAAACCTCATCCATGAAGTCTCATTTCAAGGGCTAGCTCCTCTAGGAACATTTCCCTGACTCACACAGGTTTAACTCGTGACTGGAATAAAGCTGTTACCCTTTTCTCTGCTTGTGTACTTTATATACAAGGTCCACCTTATATGATGATTGTAACATTTAATTGGTTAACACATTTAAAAGGGTCAGCAGTGCTGAGCTCATAAGGTTTAATCTTAGTAAATATTAGCTATTCTTATTTTTTATCAGCTGACATGGTGTATCATTATTGCATGTGTTTATCTTACCATTAGACATTAAAGTCTTTGAGAGCAAGAAACAATTTCTTGACTTTGTATTGTAAAGGATTTTTTAAATTGCTTTGTGTTTTATATTTAGATGAGACTAAGTATGAAAGGTATGCAAAACAAAATTATAAAATGCATTTGAGCCTGCACAAACTGAAATGTAAGCAATGTCTGTATTAAAAAGAGAACTGATATCTAGAAGTTTTGATGATTTATGCTATTATGCCCTGGTCACTAAGGTCAGTAAATTGTGTGCATGTATGTATGTGCTTGTATACATATATGCTCCAGATATGTATGTGTTTGTAGGTATACATATATGCATGTGGACATGCATGTATGCATGCATGCAACCACTCTGGCATCCTCTCATGGAAGCAGGTGTCCCTTAACCTTCAGTTAAGTCCAAAATACATATTTGTAAATCTGAGTGCAGTATGTTTTTTGCAACTTGACTGCCAATCTCTGATTCTGAAGCTGACTGAGACATTTCTCATAGATATTCATAACTGAATATATTCAAACTCATTCATGTTGTCATTTCTTATATTGCCACCTAAGCTAAAAACTTTAAAAGGTATCCTCTATATTCTTACCTCTCTGCAAATACTTCCAAGTCCACACAGAATCCTCTCTGGAATGTCTCTGAAACATCTGCCTGCATTCCAATTCCATTGCCATTCTTTCTGGGTTTAGGCTTTTCACCATGCGAGTCTGAGCTCCCATCCACCTCATTCTGCCACCAGTTATTTTTCTAAAATATAAAACCAAGCAGGTTCTTTACCTGCTTGAAAAGCACCAAGAATCTACCATTCCCTAACAGAGAGAGTTTCCAAACTCCTTGGACCAAAAGAGAAGATCTGAAGCTATTTGCCTGCAGTGGCATGCACTAGGGATAAAATCCATGTGTCGGACATACCCTCTAGTGTACTCAGGGTAACGTCTTTCACGTTCATCTAAGTGAGTGAGATTGGCACTAGTACAGATTGTGAGAGTCAAAATAATGCCCCTCCTCAGAAATGTCCATGTCCTAGTCCCTGTAACCTGAGAATATGCTACTTTATACAGCAAAAGGCACCATGCCCGTGTGGTTAAACTATAGGTCTGGAAAGGGGGAAGATTTTTGGGATTGTCTAGGTGGGTCCAATGTAATTGGAAGGGTCTAAGACAGAAGCAAGAGGGTCAATAGATAAAAGGAGATATGACGATGGTAGCAGAGTAGGAGTGATGCCATTGCAAAAAAGGGGAAAATGAAACAAGGAATGCAGTGACCTCTAAAAGCTGGAAAAGGCAAGAAAACAAATTCTCCCCAACACAGCCCAGAAGGAACCAACCTGCCATCATCTTGACTTTAGCCTGTGAAACTGATTTTAAACTTCTGACTTTCAGAACTATACGATAATAAATTAGTGTTTGTTTAAGCCAATAAGTGGGTAGTAATATGTTGCAGTAGCAATAGGAAACACATGCAATGATAATCACTCTAATTTTTAAAAATTTAATGAACTTGCTTACTTCATCTTTTATGAATAATACAAACAATCCTGTTAAGCTCATCTTTGCTACTACTCCCCGTGTCTCCTGCATCATAGACAAAAAGTCCCAGCTGACTCACTTGGCTCCCCTTAATTGTATGGTACTTTAATACTGTAAGGATCAGACCACGTGGTCTCAATTTTTATAAAGCTGCTAGAATAGTAAGTTGAAAAAAGCTATGGGTATATAAAAACAAAAGCAAATGAAAAAAATACAGTGTACAACAATATAATTTATTTTTAAAATCATGGCAATACAAAGAAAGGCAGTGATTATTTTGAAGATAGGATGACTTAGAGCCTGTTTCAAGGAGGTTGCCTTACTGGGGTTGGACGCAATTTTTTATGAGTAATCAAAACGAGTTTTCAATAAGGGTGAAGAACACAGAGGCAGGAATGAGTAGGTTACAGGGGAGATAATGCCAAGGCAAGTTGAGGGAATGGATTTGACAGATCATTCAATGTCCTGAAGAGAAAACTGGGCATTTAAAGTAAGAAAGAAGCAAAGTCAAGTTCCCAGATGGATAAACAGTTCAGAGACAGGAATGATTATATTTATTTGGTGATAGTGGGTTGTCAGGTTGAGAAATCCTGTGAAATTAAATGTGTTAAAGAATGGGAGATGAAGCAAAAAGCAGCAGGTTGGGGAGTAGCTATGAGGAAGTGTTGCTGAATGACATATTCGTAAGCATCACAATTAAATAGCCACAGGACGGTACTCCTCTAGAAACTTCTCTAGTGTTGTAGTGTAAAGACAGGTACATCTTCTCAAACTGAATTTCTAAGGTACCTGAAGAGAGTCTACTATCATTATAGTTAAAGTCTGGTAACTAGTTTCACCTCTGCCCACTCTTCTGGAAAGAATGCCTATTCCCTGACACTTCAAAAAGTGTCAGGCTAGTAAGAAAAAACTAAAGCAGAGATCAGATGGACCAAGGAAGTGAACCCTAAATGCATTTAGAGATAGAGCACTTAAGCTCGGGTCATAAGGCAGTAGAAATATCCTGAGGGTGAAAGACGGTTGGCATCAATGAACTGTGTGGTCAATGTGGCTGGAGCCCAGAAAGAAAGGATGTGAGTAAGAGGAAGTGAATCCAGAGAACTGAGCACAGTACAGATGGGGCCTGTAAGGTCTTTGGCTTCTACCCTGCAAAAGATGGGAAGTCCTTGGCAGCTTCTGAACAGAAGTGGCACAAACCGAGTTACATATTAGAAGATCACTCTGGCTACACACTGAGGAGAGTATGATGGCAGAAAGAGAAGCAAATAGGAGGCCATCCCCAGGATCTGGCCAAGGGATGGTATTGTTTGGATCAGAGAGGTAGCAAGCATGTCCATACTACTTTCACAGAAGTATCATATACAAAAAAGTACACATATCAGCAATACATAGCTTGATTAATTTCGACCAAGTAAACATCTGGAAGCTCCCATACAGTGCCTCGCAGTCACTAAGCATCAGGGGCAACCTGACTTCTAATAGCATATGTAAGTTTTACCTGTTTTTTTCATTTTTATAGATAAAAACATAGGTTGTATATTTGTGTTTCGCTGCTTTTTTCAACATTACATTTATAAGCATCATACATAATGTTAATATGTGTATATATATATATATATATAATTCCCTGCTAAATAATATGCCATCAATTGAATATACTACATTCTACATATTAATTCTGAGTATATACTGAAGGCAGAGCCAAGAGTTTGAAGATAGAAGAGATGAGGGTTATTAGAGAGAGGAGGTGAGTATGACTCCAAATACAACCTGAGAAATTAGAAATGATATACAGAAAACTGGGGCAAGAACAGGTTTGGGAGAGAAAACAGGAAATTGACTTTGAACTTCTTAAGTTTGATATGACATCCCAACAGAGCTATCCAGTAGGCAGTTGGGTATGTGAGTCTGTAGTTTTCAGGAAAGATACAGGCAAAGATTTAAATGCAAAGTCACCAGAGCTGCTTCTGCAGGCTGAGTGTTGCAAGAAGCTCCTGTGGTCATAACTATGCCCAGGGGAACCACAGCCTTTAGGGTTGGGGAATACACCAACCTTAACTTAAAGGCATTTGAGTATGCAGGTATTTAACCAACAACAAGCCTGTGGAATATTAAGAGTTAGCAGCATAAAGCCAGCTTTGGTTCTGAATAAGTGTCTTGTCCTGAGACATGATCACCGGAAGCGGAGTCTGAGGAACAGGGAGAGGGTGATGGTGCTGTCAATCATCAGCCTACTGTTTGCTAGGGAAGATTCTTGTCCACATAAACCCTGATCTATTCCAGTCACTTATTTCAATAGGAGCAGAAGTAAAATTTAATCCCCATTTTAATTTAATCATAAAGCGAAAATATAGTTGTTTAACACTATAACTTTAAAATACATAGGTTTCTTCTTGGCAAGAAGCTGCTGTGAAATGCACAAAGTAAGGCTCAATAAATGTTGAATGAGTTATTCCATATATAACTCAAGAGTTTTTAGTAACAACTGTAGGCAAATTAATGTGATAGATCTGTGAAAGTTAAGAAACTCTCCTTACAATCCAGTTGGAAAAATGAACAAATTCTATTAAATGTATTGAAATAAGCCTTGTGAGTGAGTGTGTGTGTGTGTGTGTGTGTGTGTGTGTGTGTGTGTTTTGAGAAAGTACATGTTGGCAGGGAAGACAGAAAGAAACGTAACAGAGAGATGAGAAGTACTGGAGATGAACATGGTAGGGAAAAAATGATAAAATTTAAGTAAAAATTAAGACAGAGTGAAAATTAAGGGATAAGAAGGTAAGCCACTCCTCCCACTCAAGATTGCTCTGCAGAATCTAACAAAAAGAATCCACACAATTGTGTGTGATGAGTTTCCAAGTATAAAGAATAACAGAAGTCCAGAGAAGTTCAGAAAAGAGAGAAATAAATTTACATCGGGAAAGCTTAAGAGGGATTTCTGGAAACGATGTGGGTTGACAAGGGCCCTGCAGTCATATTCCTAGTAAAGATTTTACTTTCACTAACTGCATATACTAGCAGGAGGCCTCTGGCCTAATATGTGTCTCATTATTTCTTGCAATTGGCTGAGTTAGAAAGGTCATGTGACCAAATCTAATTAACTAGAAAGCTCTCTAAGCTACCGATTCTGTCCCTGGCCACCACTGGCACAGGGTTTCCAGCCCCTGGCAGACCTATGATTTCTATAAGCCACTCATTCTTCTACAGCATGTTAAAGAACCTCCATCAGCATGCACACACAGAGGGACACAAACTGTCAACATTAATTCTAAATATTCAAGAGACAACTCTGGTTGAGAGCTGACTTGAAACCAAAAATTACTGAGCACAATTGCGGATACTCAGGGGAATTAACTAGAAAGGGGGAGGGAAACTGGCAGAAGACCAAAAAAAAAAAAAAAAAAAAACCTAACTCTGTCAAGAAAGAAGGAAGAAAACATACTAAAGTTATGAAAGAGATGACATGGACTAAATGAGAATATTAATGGGGCAGAGCCAATTTGCAAAAACTAAAAAATCCATTGGCTGTCAATTTCTTCTCTTTCTTGGAAATGGATTTGTGCTCATCCCCTTGCCAGGCCCCAAACTGACCAGTAGTAGAGCTTGTGCGGCTCAACAGCTGCTGCATTCTATCCCAGAGGCAGTTGCATTTCATTGTTGGGCAAAGTGATTCCTGCCTAGAGACTGAACAATTAAGTACTTAGGCAACCTGCCCAGGCAGGAAGACAGCCAGTATCACCATGCTGCATTTGTGGGGGAAGAGAGGAAAATTTGACTTCTTCAAAGTTAAATGGTACAGAAAATCTTGAAGCTGAGAGCACATCTAAAAGAAGGCAAGCAGGTGGAGGGGGCGGTGGCTCACGCCTGTAATCCCAGCACTCTGGGAGGTGGAGGCTGGCAGATCACTTGAGGTCAGGAGTTCAAGACCAGCCTGGCCAACATAATGAAACCCCATATCTACTAAAAATACAAAAATTAGCCAGGGGTGGTGGTGTGCACCTATAATCCCAGCTGCTTGGGACGCTGAGGCAGGAGAATCACTTGAATCCAGGAGGCAGAGGTTGCAGTGAGCCGAGATGGTGCTATTGAACTCCAGCCTGGGCAAAAAGAGCAAAAATCCATCTCCAAAAATAAAATAAAATTAAAATTTTAAAAAAGGCAAGCGATAGCACTTTAAGTTGGCTAACTCTTCCAAAGATTGCTTATTAATTTTCATTTTATATATAAAATTAAACATAAATATTGTAAACATTTCCCTTAAAGATTTGATAAGCAATAAATGCCACTAAACCAGAAAATATTATTTCACTTCAAGCACTATGAATCCATGTACAATGTGAAATCTCAGACTTTTCCATTTAAACTAAATAGAGTAGGTGTAAAAGGAAAAGGATTTGGTGAGCTAGTTCTGATTATTTTTAGATTCCCTTAAAATATTATTGAGTAAACAATAAAGAAGAGAAAGTATTTCACAGTTCTTATGTAGAGTTTAAATTGTTTAAATTGGGTTTTTCAGCTTCTCTGGATCTCATAATTTGAGAAATGTATGATTTTGGACTAACTACTTGTGTGTTTTGCTTTGAAATGAAGCCATTTCAGAACAGTTATTTTACGCACACACAGATATAAATTATAATCAGTTTTGCATATAATTGTCCCAGAGTTTCCTTAAATTTGAATTTCTGTAGAAAGCTGCTACATTTTTTATTTGTTTAGTTTCAGTTCAGATAGTTTTACATAAAGCAGCTATCAAATACTTTTGATCTTTCAAAAAGTGAAAAATAAAAATCAATTATATTTAAGAAACCATTAATTAGCAACATCTCATACAAGCATGACGTGTACTGTTTTTGGCAAATGGGCTAGACTGAAGCTCCTAATGTCAGAGGTGTTTGAACTAGAGCAACTCCATCTAGAATAGGAGCTGGGTAAAATAAGGCTGAAACCTACTGGGCTGCATTCCCAGATGGTTAAGGCATTCTAAGTCACAGGAAGAGATAGGAGGTGAGCACAAGATACAGGTCTAAAGACCTTGCTGATAAAACAGGATGCAGTAAAGAAGTCAGCTAAGACCCACCAAAACAAAGATGGTGACGAGTGTGACCTCTGGTAGTCCTCACTGCTACACTCCCATCAGCACCATGACAGTTTACAAATGCCATGGCAACGTCAGGAAGTTACCCTATTTGGTCTAAAAAGAGGAGGCATGAATAATTCACTTGTCTAGAATATCATCAAGAAATAATCATAAAAATGAGCAACCAGAAGCCCTCAGGGCTAACTCTGTCTGGAGTAGCCATTCTTTTATTCCTTTGCTTTTCTGTTAAACTTGCTTTCACTTTACTCTATGGACTTGCCCTGAATTCTTTCTGGCATGAGATCTAAGAACACTTTCTTGGAGTCTGGATTGGGATCCTTTTCCTGTAATGCTAGGATATCTTTATTACTTTTCTATTTTTAAACGTTTTTATAAGTCAGTGCTTAAAACAAAGAAAATACTACCTTTAAATCGTCTCTCTTGAAATTGTATATTGGATGCTTCATTGTAAGAATATTTACAAATAAAAATTTGAATCAAATAAGAGCAAAGTGTAAGTTGCATGAATTTTATGACATAGAAAGACACTTATTTAAACAGTATGCAGAAATTGAACATAATTTATAATTAGACAGCATTGTCTTATCTGAAGTAAGAGAAAGGATTGCTTGCTTAGCTAATTTCTTATGCTTCTTAGGCCATTTAGAGGATTACAGCAGATCAGGCATTCTTAGATACCATAAGTATCTAAGAGTATGAGCTCACAGGGAGCTCATGAAACTGAGGTTGTATGTCATGTGTTTGAGTGTGTGTTATGTGTCTGTAAGTTTGTGGGGGAGAGTCCTTCTTTTTCCTCAGAATCTCAGAGGGATCTGTATTCCTCACACAAAAGCCTTAAAAGCCGCTGAGCTAGAAGATCTCTAAGATTCTTTGAGGTCTCCGAAGTTTCTCAGATGTCTGGTAGTCAAATGCAATTGTTCACAAAAAGAGTCAAACTGCAAAATATTTGAATAGATTTATTCTGAGCCAAATATGACTGACCAATGGTTCATGACACAGCCCTCAGGAGATCCTGAGAACATGTGCCCATGGTGGCCAGGCCGTAATCTGACTTTATACATTTTAGAGGTACATAAGGCATCAATCAATACATGTAAGATGTACGTTGGTTCGGTCTGGAAAAGCAGGAGAAGTGGAAGCCAGGGCTTCCAAGTTATAGGTGGATTTAAAGATTTTCTGGTTGGCAATTGGTCGAAAGAGTTATTATCAATAGAAAAGACTATCTGGGTTATTTTAAGGGGTGGTGGAGACCAAAGTTTTATCATGCAGATGAAGCCTCCAGGTAGCAGGCTTCAGAGAAAATAGATTGTAAATGTATCTTATCAGACTTAAAGAGTCTGTTCTATCAGTAATTCCAAAAGGCAGAAGAGTATAAACAGGCTTGTCTGGCTCCCGCCTCCCATCATGGTATGAACTAGTTTTTCAGGTTAACTTTGGAATGCCCTGGACCAGGAGGAGGGGGTCCATTCAGATGATTTGGGGCTTAGAATGTTATTTTTGTTTTACATGATCATCCACTAAGAGTGAACTTTCAAGCTCATCCTGCGATGGCTTTTCTCTGTGTGACTGTCATCTGGTCATTTCCTACTTTGGATAATACATCCCAGGTCTTCATGAGTAGTATGAAGACTTCAGGAAAGTCCAGCATATTAAAATTATCTGCTGCTAAAAAAGTCTATTTACATTTCAGTATATGGAGTGAGACCATGCTTCACAGAATCTAAAAATAACAGTAGAGGAAGAAGTAAAAAAAAGTAAAAAAGCACAGTGGTTAGATTAATAATGGTAGGACAAGAATGAAAATGACATATGTCCATTAGTCCATCGGCACTTACATGCTCTAGGCAGGCACTAGATTCATCTCAGACCATCCACACCCTCCCACTGGATTCCTGACCTGTTCACTAGGTGTCTTTGTTCAGGCCTGCTCACACCCCCACTTCCTGGCAGAAACAGTGAAGCGGGATGAACTCTTGCAAAACCTCTTGTGGCCAGTCACCCTTAGATACTCCAGGAGGCTTCCATCTATTGTTGGCTGTTAAAATCACCCCAGAAGCTTTCTTCCTGAAAGGCAGCTCCAACCCCAAGACTGTTTTTCCCCATTAAAAAGACCTTTCGAATTACAAATCACACAAATGGAAAAAGAAAAAAAACAACAACAGAATTTCAGATGGAAATGTTTCACATCAACGGAATGAGGTATCTGCCACCATAGATGCCTAACTTGGCAAATGAGCCTTCCCTTGGCTGGAATAAATTAATTTTTCTAACCAATGGAATGGCCCTATGTCTTAGGTCCCTAGGACAGGAATTAGCCAACTATGACCCATGAGCCAAATTCGGACTGCCACTTGTTTTAATAGTGCCTGCAAACTAAAAATGATTTTTAACTTTTTAAATGACTGTGGGTTAAGTACCTATCTAATACCTTTGATTTTTCAAAGTGGCCTAAAACCTTAAATTATTTCAGTCACTTTGTATAGAATCAACTCTGCCTAATTCTTGTCTAAGAGATACATGTCACAGTGAGAAGAGGGGGAAGACAGAGAGAGAAAGAGAGAAAGAAAGGCAAGGAAAATGTAATGTAATTCCATATATTAACACAGATGCAATCATCTTAAATATCAAGAAGTAAAATATATAGGAAAATGTAATGTAATTCCATATATTAACATAGATGCAATCATCTTAAATATCAACAAGTAAAATATATAAAAGTATTTAAAAAGTACATATGTGTGTATGTATACACATGTTACATGTGTAGGTATATATGTATATACATATATGTTGTGTGTGTGTATACATACGACTCTATATACCCATATATACAGTCTTTATGACCAAGTAGGTTTTTTTCCCATGAATTCAAGAATGGTTCAAATTAGAATATTTAGGAATGTAACTGCCATACTTAGACATTAAAGGAGAAAAATTAGAAGCCATGCAGAAAAAGTACCTAATGATATAATGAAATACAGAAGTGATGAATAAGAATTTAACAGGAAGGATGGGGCACAACTATCTGCTAAAGACAGATGACGCAATCACATGTCATCTGTTTTTCTTGAATTTCACATAAATCATTTCCTTTTATTCTTGTCTCTGGCAAAACAAGTGCAAAAACAATCATAAATAAATCTATGACTAGTGGACCTTTGCTACCTTCACATTTCCTCTCTGCAAATATCGATTCACCCCGTCCTGGGTATCTTGCCACCAGCTCATTTGGAGAAACAGTACAGGTTAGACGTGAGGACATAGTATTTTTTTCCTCTAATTGGAGATATCATCCTGCCATCCTAGAATTGATTTAATAAAATCAGGTCTGATTCTCATACTTTTGCTTTGGTAAAGTGGGTTTTAATTCCACATCTTATGTTCAAACATCAAGTGCTCTGCACAGAGAAGAGAATGGGGCAAGCTCTCTGTTGGACACAAAACATTGCACTGGTTAAGTGTGTGGGCTTTGGGAGCACTCTACCTGCATCTGAATTCCTGTTCTAGTAATTATCAACCTTTGGCCTTGGGAAGTCTCTCTGCTACTCTAAGAACCAGTTTTCTCATCCATATATAAAGGAAGATGAGAGTATCTTAGTCATAATGTGGTAAGAATGCAAATGAATACACACCACACACACACACACACACGCACGCACACACACACACAAGAAGTGCTTGGCACAGGCTAAGAGCTCTGTAAATATTGGCTATTCTTATAGTAGAGAAATCATCCAGTTGTTGACAGATTGCTTTCACTTAAATTTTCCAGGTAGGACCCTATGAGGCCCAGCTGTATAATAAGCCGTTCCTATTTTTAGATTCCCATGAACCCTACTCAAGCTTAAGGTCAATTTCCTTCTCTTCAGCTGGTTTGTGTGTGGCTTGAGTCTCCACAGTATCAGTCACAGCAACAAAGCTCTGATTGGAAAGCCGGGCCACTGGTCCCATAGACATGTTTTACCGCAGCTGGAGCCCAAGCAGGTCTGACATGCATGAGTCAGCCAACCTGCATAAATCAAGTTGTGAGTTAATTCCAAGGGAGCATTTTCATTATGTGTACGTATATGCTCTAGGATCCTCACAGAATATGCTCTTAGCTGCTCAGAAAGAAACAATTAGAAATTGTACCAGTATGACTGAGCTCTGAAACAAACTCCATGTGGCTTTGGCTCAAATAACTAAAAGGGCTGGAGATTAAGCTAATACTTTTATCTCCCAGGCTCCATAATTAGGAAATGTATTTTCTGTGGAATATAAGAACAGTCATCTGTCGTCAATTAAAGAATATATAATATCATTACAAACATATGATGCCATTGTTTCATTGTTTTTGAAATATGATTAGCAAGCCAGCGAACGATGTTTGAATTTTAGAATTACTTTAGATAAGTGGATTTAAATGCTTGAATGTGCAGATATATTTGGTAATGATTCTATCCCAATTGAGTAGTTCATGTCTTCTGCCCTCTCCTAATTGTCTAAGTTATTGCTTTTGATTTATACAGTGGTTTCTCCTCCTGACTTATATGCAATTGATTTACCTTAGACCTACAGTGTAGCTTTTTAAAGAATATAAACTTAGAAAGCCCTTAGTTATTATGAAGATATTTTGTATCTGTTATCATGGATGTTGCTTTGGTGGTACCCAGACACTATCACACCAAGAAGAATCACATAGTACCTTTCTACTTCTATATCTTGGTCATTCATTATTTATTTTTCAAAAAAAAAAAATCCAAAAGTTAACTAGTTGGAATTTGTTAGACACTAATGTAAGGCATATATAAACAAAAGCTGTGTACAAAGTTTCATTAGTTGAGGGTTCCACATTTTAAAATTTCAGGCAGATGAAAGTTTATTGGTCTTCATTAAATTGTGCCAGAATGTCTTTGCTGTCTGTTTGAATAAACCCTTTGGACTCTCCCTAGTTTTCCAAATCTGCAGCTCATAAGGGAGAAATATAATCAGATGACTCTTGCCTATATATACTTAATGAATAACTGTCAGGGTATGCAGTTAGATGAATTCCCTCTCACTCATACTCATACCAACTATGGAGAGTACTGTGAGTTAAGAGTTCAAAGTACTTCCTAATTTTTTTTTTTTTTTTTTTTTTTGAGACAGAGTCTCGCTCTGCTGCCAGGCTGGAGTGCAATGGTATGATCTCGGCTCACGGCAACCTCCGCCTCCCAGGTTCAAGAGATTCTCCTGCGTTAGCCTCCCAAGTAGCTGGGACTACAGGTGCATGCCACTACACCCAGCTAATTTTTCTTTGTATTTTATAGAGAGGGAGTTTCACCATGTTGGCCAGGATGGTCTCGATCTCCTGAACTTGCAATCCGCCCACCTTGGCCTCCCAAAGTGCTGGGACTACAGGCCTGAGCCACTGTGCCCAGTCAGTACTTCCTAATATTAAGAGTTGGAAGAATTTAAGATTTCAATAGCAAATTTAGAAATGCAACAAGCAATAAAGTTCTCATGACCATTGAAGAGTGGTATTCAGCGGGTTGTGGTGGTGGTGATGGCAACCATCTACTATGCAACACCTACCAAAAAACTCAAGAGTAAAGATAAACAACACAGAAAATGGCATTTGTTTTCAAAATATAAAAAATGGCCTAATGTTCTCATATTCCACATGCCCTCTACCTCACAGTTGAATCTCGATGGGCCTCAGTTTCTGTTTTTTTAAAAAATGCTTTAATAGCTAATGCATGCTGGGTTTAATACCTAGGGGATGGGTGGATAGGTGCAGCATATCACCATGGCACATGTTTTCCTAAGTAATAAACCTGCCCGTCCTGCACATTACCCCTGAACTTAAAATTAGATAATTTTTGAAATGCTTTAACTTACTTAAGTTCCAATAGGCTTTGATCCTTTGTATTTTTCTACTCTTAGTTGTAGCCTCTTGAGAAATGCTAATATCAAGGGTGCCAAAATACACTAAATAGATCATTATGTAACAGTAACACTGCTAACAGCAAAACTTAAAAATAGAGAGCAAATTAAAAATTTCAGTAGATATACAACTGTCCACTTATGTCTGGATCCTCTGCAACCAAAATGCCACAAAACTGCAGAATTTAAAAAATAGAATATTAAAAGATCCAGGGTTTTTGTTGCTTCTTGCAGAACTGTTTTCCAAATGTCACTCACGCCTTGTCAACCACACCAAATGAGGGAAACCCAGCACTGTCCATTTATCAGCAGCCGCTGTTATTGTTTAGTCTTTCTTATGAATATTGCCCTCCTCCCAAGCAATGTTCCAACTAGATAAGCTCAGCAGTATTAACAATATAGTCCAGCCATAAAGGGATGGCTTTAAAATATTTATTGGTGGTACACATGATTCCCAGTATTACTGATGCAATCTGCAGTATAGGAACAATTCATCCTCTAAAGTTACAGATGCTAAAGGTCAGAAGAAAGGTTGCTCTATGCCACTAAGACTTGGGAATCTATCCCTTTCCTGGTAAGTAGGGTGAAAGTGAACAAGGGAATAAGAAACAGAAATCTCCTAATACTGGACTAGAGAGATGGTACAAATTGAATATTGCTTTTTGGGGCTCATTTCAAAAAAATAATCTTATGATCCTGTTTTGTGGATATTCGATAACTAAATATATAGTTTGTAGTTCAGTATGATTGCCCTGTTTGCTCATAATCATGCCTTCTTTTCAGAGCTATTTCCTAGAGCTCTGTTGTTCTTTGAGCTCTGTTAACTATGGTACCTTTAATCACTAGTATGTACATGCAATCACCCAGGGAGCTTCCACGTTCCTGTGTGACTCCATTCCTGGGCCACAGTGTTTAGAAGAGTCTAACAGTTACATATTGCTGCATTAAAACAATAAAAACAAATGAAACCACACTCTAAAAGTCAGTGGCTTAAAACAATAACCATTTATTATTTCCCATGACTGGAGGCATAGGGGCTATTCTCTGTTCTTTTTTTTTTTTTTTTTAATTTTTTATTGCATTTTAGGTTTGGGGGTACATGTGAAGAACATGCAATATTGTTGCATAGGTACACACGTGGCAGTGTGACTTGTTGCCTTCCTCCCCTTCACCTATATCTGGCATTTCTCTCCATGCTATCTCTCCCCAATTCCCCACCCTGCACTGTCCCTCCCCTATTTCCCCCCATTAGACCCCAATGTGTAGTGCTCCCCTCCCTATGTCCATGTGTTCTCATTGTTCAACACCCGCCTATGAGTGAGAACATGCGGTGTTTGATTTTCTGTTCTTGTGTCAGTTTGCTGAGAATGATGGTTTCCAGGTTCATCCATATCCCTACAAAGGACACGAATTCATCGTTTTTGATGGCTGCATAATATTCCATGGTGTATATGTGCCACATTTTCCCTGTCCAGTCTATCATCGATGGGCATTTGGGTTGGTTCCAGGTCTTTGCTATTGTAAACTGTGCTTCAATGAACATTCGTGTGCTAGGCAAAACCATTCAGGACATAGGCGTAGGCAAGGACTTCATGACCAAAACGCCAAAAGCATTGACAACAAAAGCCAAAACAGACAAATGGGACCTAATCAAACTCCACAGCTTTTGCACACAAAAGAAACAGTCATTAGAGTGAATCGACAACCAATAGAATGGGAAAAAATTTTTGCAGGCTACCCATCTGACAAAGGGCTAATATCCAGAATCTACAAAGAACTAAAACAGATTTACAAGAAAAAAACAAACAAGCCCATTCAAAAGTGGGCAAAGGATATGAACAGACACTTTACAAAAGAAGACATATATGAGGCCAACAAACATATGAAAAAATGCTCATCATCACTGGTCATTAGAGAAATGCAAATCAAAACTACATTGAGATACCATCTCACGCCAGTTAGAATGGTGATCGTTAAAAAATCGGGAGACAATAGATGCTGGAGAGGATGTGGAGAAATAGGAACACTTTCACACTGTTGGGACTGTAAATTAGTTCAACCATTGTGGAAGACACTGTGGAGATTCCTCAAGGACCTAGAAATAGAAATTCCATTTGACCCAGCAATCCCATTACTGGGTATATATCCAAATGATTATAAATCGTTCTACTATTCTCTGAACTTTATAATTCAGAGGCATTTAACTACACGTTCAGCTAGGCTAGAAGGTACAAATGGCCACATACACATTTAGCAATTAGCCCTGCTGTCGGCAGGTGATTAGGATAGCTGGGAAAGCCACCCTTCTTTTTCCATGTAGTCTTTCAGCTGGAGTCTTCATGCTTTTATTCTCTCATGTCAGCATTACAACAGGACAGAAACAAACATTAAAAACTCTCTTGAGTCCTGGGTGCAAAACTCACTCAGTGTCACTTCTGCCACAATCAGTTTGTTAGTTAAGGCAAATGTTAAGACAGGTTCCCAGATTCCAAAAGAGTGAAGATTTGATCTCTTGATGAGAGAAGCCACAAAACCACATCGCAAAGGAGCATGGGAGAAGGTGTTGCAGCCATCTCTGAAAACCGTCTGCCAAAAGGGGACTCAAGAGTTTTTATAATACAGCAGCCAAGATTTTACACTTACCCAAAGAAAGTAGTGAATTCACTCTGGCCCTCTCTGGTTAAAAGTCAGATTGTGTTGGATCTATCCAGTAGCCATTAAAAAAACAAAAGATAATCTTCAGCATGAAAGCAGTTTGGTAATATGAGAAAGGAACAGAGTTGAAATACAGAAAAACTCACTATGCTTTTTTCCAGCTTTGCAGGAAGCCTCTCAGTGGGTGCCTTTAGACCGCCATTCGTATCCATAAGATACTGTGAAAGTAAAGCATCTTGGGGCCCCAAAATCACTAAGCTAAAAGGAAAATTTAAGCTGGAAACTGCTTAGGGCAAACCTGCCTCCCATTCTATTCAAAGTCATCCCCTCTGCTTTACTGAGATAGATGCATATTCTGATTGCTGCCTTTGGAAAGGCTTATCAGAAATTCAAAGGAAGGTAACCATTTTTCTCTCATCTACCTGTGACCTGAAAGCCCACTCCTTGCTTTGAGTTGTCCCCACCTTTCTGGACAGAAGCAACATACTTCTTACATATATTGATTGATATCTCACATCTCCCTAAAATGTATAAAACTAAGCTGTGCCCTGACCCCCTTGAGCACATGTCATCAGGACTTCCTGAGGTGGTGTCATGGGAATGTGTCCTTAACTTTGGCAAATAAACTTCCTAAAATGATTGAGACTTATCACATCATTTTTCTTGATTGACAATACCATCTTCTCTTGCTGAATTCAGATTAGGTTCCCATCACTTGTACCTAGAAACGTCATCTTAATTCACACTTCCAGTTTATAGGTTACAGCTGTTCACTTCAATCTTTCCAATCTTTATGGCCGTTTACACATGGTTAGATGCCTTTTACAACATTGGTCTAATTCTGGTAGTAAATGGACTTAGAAGGCCTATTGGAAAGAAAATCTTACACAAGCAAGCAAGCCCTAAACCTCCCTAATCCTGAGGTGAGATAAAGTTCCTAGAATCACATGTTATGTTTGATAGACAACTGAAAATGCTACATTTAAGTTTTTGAACATTTTTCACAATTCATTTTAATACTACTGATGACCTAATATGGTGCTAATCATTAGGTATGTAAACATGGACAAACATGCTTTGGGAGGCCAAAATGGGAGGATCACTTGAGACCAGGAGTTCACGATCAGCCTGGGAAACATAGTGAGACCCTGTCTTTACAAAAATTTTTAAAAAAATAGCCAGGCATGGTGGCCTGTGGTCCTAGGGAAGGAGCCCCTTAATCCTCTTCTGCTTCTTAGGCCATTTCCCCTTCAGCCTTCTACATTGCATCTCAAAAGCAGAAGTTAGAAGTCAGCCAGAGGAGGGACCAGTTGGCACCCCGGGCCAAGTTGAGGAAAAGACCCCTGCTGCTAACCACAATCCCATCTATAGATGAAGGATAAGGTATGGAGGAATCTTTCCGGAAGGCACTGTTTTTACTTAAACACGATCAAACCCCCACCTAAGTCACATACCCCATGCCTACTTCATAGATCAAGACCCTTTCACATGTAAATTCTAGAGTTGTAAGCCTTTAAAAGGGCAAAGATTTTCTTTGTAGGGGAGCTCAGCTGTTAGGCATCTATGCCGCTGCGCTCCTGGTCAAATAAATCACCACTTCCTTCCCAGTTCCGTGTTCGAGAGGTTTGCGGTCTTCCCTACTTCAGTCCCAGCTACTCCGGGGACTGGGAAGGAGAATTGCTTGGGCTCAGGAGCTTATGGCTGCAGTGAGGTATGATCATGTCACCACACTACAGCCTGGGCAATAGAAGAGACCCTGTCTCTTAAAATAAAATAAAATAGATATTCCACATCCTCATGATGCTCATAGGCAAGGCAGAGAGTCAGTCAACAAAACACCCTGGATTCATAAGCTTCCTGCTGAAGATGGGAGAGCTGTTCACCAGACCATTCAACCACTTCTGAACTGTTATCTGAGAGGGAATTAAGCTACTATCTTGCCATCTTCTCTAAGGTACTGTATTTTTTGCATCTTTTTATTAAAGAGGCCTACTATGTGCCTTAATGAATTTTATGTGAGCAAATAATAAGTTGTGGCAACACAGACACTTGAGATATTGAGTCTCCAGGGATGGGGAGTGGAATGTGGATAGACCTATTGAAATTAATTTTTTTTATATCAAACTGATTAAGGTTCCTGCATTTTTCCTCTGAACCTCAAGGGCTTGGCTCGGCATCTGTCATGTTGTAGGCAGTTAATAAATATTAGGGAAAGGAAGAAAGGGAAGAGAGAGGATGGACAAAAGGAAAGAAGAATAGAGAGAAATAAATTTCAAAAGTCCATTCTATAACAAGTCTTCTCTATCCCCTCTGGCACCATCAAAAGAAAAGAAAAAGAGAAAAGAAGAAGAGAAGAG
>PVKP010019095.1:0-43084 GCA_004027715.1 Plecturocebus donacophilus
ATATATATATATATATATATTTTTTTTTTTTTTAAGTAGAGATGGGGTTTCACCATGTTGTTCAGGATTGTCTCGATTTCTTGACCTCGTGATCCACCTGCCTCGGCCTCCCAAAGTGCTGGGATTACAGGTGTGAGCCACTGCGTTCGGCCATATCTGTCTCTTTCTTTTATTTTTCCTGTGTGGCTTTCATTCTCTCCTGCTGCAAGTGGGGAAGATGGCCACAAGCAGTCCTAGTTATCCATTCTTCTAGCCATGCTGCAAAGCAAAAGACTGTTTTCCTTAGTATCTCTGTCAGAAAATTCCTGGGGATTATTCTGATTCACTGCAATATCTATAGCTGTTAATGCAGTGAGGGATGGGTTTGGATATAGTGTGCAAGATATGACCTGGGGAGAGAACAACACCAGGATTAAGGTAATAGAAATTTCATATATAGAACATACTAAAGAAGATAGAATCAATCTTAAAATTCTTATTCTGGACCTTGTGTGTAGCCAGCAGAGGAGCAAAATTTTGATTTCCTCAAGTTTTGACCAATTCAATATATTATGTCATTAGTAGACTGTTTCCAGAGACATATTGGATTATATATGTTTTGGTATTCTAAATTAGGAAGTGTCACAAAGGACTCAAGATGGCATGGTTTTGAATTATTTAAGAGCTGTTCCAGTTCCCTTGGGTTTGCTATAAAAACGACAGACATATATCCAACTATATTAGTCAAGGTTTTTCAGTAAAATAGAACCAATTGAAGATTATATATTTATAATCAAATATCTTGAAAGAGTTTAACAAATGGACTCACAAGATTGTGGGAGCTGCTAAGTCTGAAATCTGCAGGGCAGGCCAGCAGGCTGGTGATCCAGGGAAGAGTTGATGTTGGTCTTGAGGCTGAATAGTCTAGAAGCAGAATTTTTCCTTTTTAGGGAACTTCAGTCTTTTCTCTTAAGGCCTTCAACTGATGGAATAAGCCCATTCATATTATGGAGGATAATCTACTGATTTGCATGTTAATCACATCTAAAAACACCTTCACAGCAGTGTATAGATTGATGTTTGACCAAGGAACTGGGTACCACAGCCTAGTCATGTTGATACATAGAATTAACCATCACATCAACACTCATAAAATTTATAGTCATTAACATTTAAGTATCATTGTGGCTCTCTAGTGATGGAGTCAGAGTTTAATATTCATGTATTTTGTCCTACCACTTCATAAAATTAGTAAACATACCAACTGGGACATATAGGGACCATCACTGGATCATTTGGTTTTAGCCATAATGGAATAAAAGGGACTAGATTTACCCTCCTTCCTAAAACACCCCCCAAAGCAGAAAAAAATACATGAAATAATGAATTACAAAACAATAGACATCATGAAATATAGGACAATTATCCTGTGAATGTGAGGCAAAAGGAAGGAGGAACCCAAGGAGAGCTAGTGGATTTCCCAAGTTGAGAGTCAAGGGAGACCAAGGCACCTGAAGTTCACAGAACTGAGAGCTCTGGAAGTTCCCAAAGTGTTCAGCAAAGTACTTCTGGCTTCTGCTTGTGAGGAGACCACTCAAGCCTGGGGAAATAACTGAGAGGATCTGGATAAAGAATGCATAGTGTCTGTTCTCATCAGCCAGACTGGAAAACCTCATGATACATGGGGCATTAATAAAAGTACTCAGAAGGATCTTTCCTCAGTAGTGGAGGACAATTGGCCTTGGACTAAATACTGCTCTGGCCACCTACTAAAATAGCTTGTAGCTTATTTAATCATTATATTAGTTGTTTATAATCCCTATTATAATATAATGTTCATAAAGACCCAGCTTTTTAATTCCTCTCTTCATTTTTATGTGTTAAGTGCCTTGAACAGTACCTACCACTCAATAGGATGCCTGATTTGAAAGTGACCCCGGCTTGGGGAAAGTCCATTAGGTGTTATACCAAGCTCAAGGAAAGTATGAGAAAAGGTGACACCTCAAATAAAAATTCAAGTAAGAGAAACTAAAGGCTTGGTAACTACTCAAGGTAACTAAGCCTTTAGTTTCTCTTACTTGAGAAATGATTCACCATATAGCTCTATTAATATCTCATAAACACCCAAAAATGCTTGTGTCAAACTCAACTAATTAAATTCTCACCTAAATATCCCCATTCCCTTCCTGTGTATCTTAACATGACACACCATCTATAAGAAACATATACATTATTCTTGGTTTTCTTCTCTCTCTCTCTCTCTTTCTGCATTTAAAAATTTACCAGTTCTGATGTTTTTATGTTTTCATATTAAAAATCTACCTACTCCTTTTCACCCTTTCCCACTGTGTTTTCAGGCCCTCATTCTCTCTCATTTGGATCATTCAACAATCTTCTAACTGCTCTTCTGACCTCCTATCTTGCTCTTCTAATCTATTTTGCACACTGTAGCCAAAGTAATCTTTCATGTCTCTCCTATTGCTCTCAAGGGTATGTCTCATGTCCTTAATGTAACAATGAACAGCCTCATGATGTATATGATGGTTAATTTTATGTGTTAACTTGATTGGGTTAAGGGATGCCCAAATGGCTGGTAAAACATTTCTGGGAGTGTTTGTGAGCATGTCTTCAGAAGAGATTAGCATTTGAATCAGTGGACTGCCCTCATCAATTTGAGTGAATATCATACCTTTCTATTTACCCAGGCAGTTTTATTTCTAGGAGTTACAGATTTTTTTTTAAACAGCTTAATGTCCTTGCTGAAGCAGTACAAAATTTAATTTTATTAAATTTTGATCCTTGAGTGTACAAATTTTTCAGTATTCTGTGTGATGAAATGGGAAATATATATATAGTACTTCTGCTACACACTGAAGTTCAATAGTTGAACACCTGTATGGCAATAAACTGGATAACTTAGATGAAATGAAAGAATTTCTAGAAAGACATGAACTACCTGAACTGATTCAAGAAGGACTAAAAAATCTGACTAGACCTATAACAAGAGATTAAATTTGTAATACCAACATTCCCATGAAGAAAAGCCCAAGACTAAGTGACTTCACTGGTAAATGCTATCAAATATTTACATAATTAATACCAATTATTCACAAACTCCTCAAATAAAAGATGAGAGAACACTTTTGAATGTATTTTATGAGGCCAATATTCTCCTAATACCAAATCTAGACAAAGGCATTATAAGAAAGAAAACTACAGATCAATGTCTTTTATGAATATAGACACAGAGTTCCTCAAACACTAGCAAATCAAATCCAACAGTATATTAAAAGGATTATACTCCATGAAAAAGTATGATTTATTCCAGGAATAAAAGTTGTTTTAATATCTAAAAATCAATTAATGTAACAAACCTGATCAATAGAATAAAGAACAAAAACCACATGATCACCCCAATATAAGCAGAAAAAACATTGGCAACATTCTGTACTTCCTCACAGTAAACACAGTGAATAAACAAGGAATATAAATTTATGAAACCTACTAAAGGGCATCTATAAAACACCCACAACTAACATTATATTAATAGCGTAAGACTGAACGCTTTCCCTCTAATATGTGAAACATAACAAAGATATTTGTTCTGGCCACTTCTATTTAACATTATACAGTTAGCTTTAGTAAGGGCAATTAGGGAAGTAAATAAAATAAAAGGCATCCATATTGGAAAGGAAGAAGTAAAACTGTCTTTATTTGCATATGATGTAATTTCATATATAGAAAATCCTAAGGATCCACTATAAAACTATTAGAACTAATAAATGAGTTCAGCCCATTGCTGGACACATGGGCAATATACAAGCATAATTATATGTGTGTGCACTTGCAATAAATGATATAAAAATTAGGAATGCAATTACATTTATAATGGCATCAAAAAGAATGCAATACTGTGGAATAAATTTGGTGAAAGAAGTGCAAGAGTTGTACACTGAACGCTTAAAAACACTTTGCTTTAATTGAATAAGGCCTGGATAAGTAAAAAGATATTCCATACTTGTGAGTTAAAAGACTTAAATAAAAATTATTCCATATTGTGAATTTAAAGACTTAATATTGTTAAGGTAGGTATATTAGAGTTCTCCAGGGAGACAGAAGCAATAGGAAGAATAGACGGATGGATGGATGGATGGATAGATAGATAGATACACAGATACATAGATACATAGATGAAAGAGGATTTATTAGAATTGGCTCATGCAATTATGGAGGCTGAGAAGTCCCATAACAGCTGTGTTAGTCCATTTTTTATGCTGCTATAAAGAACTGCCCAAGACCGGGTAATTTATAAAGGAAAGAGGCTTAATTAATTCACAGTTCCACATAGCTGGGGAGGAAATTGTAATCATGGTGTAAGGCAAAAGGGAAGAAAGGGACCTTCTTCACAAAGCAGCAAGAAGGAGAATGAACACAGGAAGAACTACCAAAAACTTATAAAACCATCAGATCTCGTGAGAACTCACTATCATGAGAACAGCATGAGGAAAACTGCCACATGATCTAATTCCCTCCACCTAATCTCTCCCTTGACACATGGAGATTATGGGGATTATAATTCAAGATGAGATTTGGGTGAGGACACAAAGCCTAACCATATCAACAGGCCATCTGCAAGCTCAAAACCCTGGGATACCTGCAACATGACTCAGTCCAAGTCCAAGTCTAAAATGATCAATACCAGAAAGCCAATGGTGTAATACTCAGTCTGAAACTGAAGGCCTGAAAACTTGAGACATTGCTGGTGTTAAGTCCCAGAGTCCCATGGTTGCAGAGTCTGAAATTCTTCTTTCTAAGGGCAGAGGAGGAGAATGTAGCCCAGGTCCTGGAGGGAGAGAAAAGAAATCCTTTCCCCTCCTTTTTTTGTTGTTCTAGTTGGGCCCCAGGCTACTGGATGGTGCCTACCCACATTGAGGGCAGATCTTTCCCACTCAGCCACTGACTCACATGTCAACCTATCCTAGAAACTGTGTTATAGACACACCAATTAGTAATGCTTTACTAATTATCTAGGTATTTTTAAATTCAGTCAAGTTGCCACTTAAAGTTAACTATCACATTAGCAGTACTCTTAAAAAATTAATCTACATATTCAAGACAATTCTTATTAGAATAACAGCTGGGTTTTATTTTGCAGAAACGAACAAAATTCAGTTAGGTACAGTGGCTCAGCCTGTAATCCCAGCATTTTGGGAGGCTGAGATGGGGAAATTGCTTGAGGCCAGGGGTTCAAGACCAGCTAGGTCAACATAACAAAACCATGACTCTACCGAAAATACAAAAATTAGCCAGATATGGTGGCACATGCCTGTAATCCCAGTTTCTTGGGAGGCTGAAGCATGAGAATGGCTTGATCCCAATAGGCAGAGGTCGCAGGGAGCCAAGACTGCACCACTGCACTCAAACCTGAATAACAGAGCAAGACTCCATTTCAAAAATAAAATAAAATAAAATTGACATGGAAATTAAAAGAACCTATTATAGAATAGCCAAAATAATTGTGAAAAAACAACAAAAAAGTGAGACTCTTATTTTTTTCTTATTTCAAAACTTACCACAAAACTACAGTAGTCAAAACTGTATGGCACTAGCATAAGGATAGACATATAGTCCAATGTAACAGAATTGAGAGTCCAGAAATAAATCTGTAAATCTATGGTCAACTGGTTTTTAACAAGAGTACCAAGACAACTCAATGGAGAAAGAAGTCACCTCAACAACCATTGCTAGGACAACTGGATATCTGCATGCAAAAGAATAAATTTGGACACCTACCTCACCATGTATACAAAGATTAATTCAAAATGAAGACATAAATTAAGAAAAACTTGTAGAAGGAAACATAGGTGTAACTCTTCTGGACATTGCCTTAGGCAGTGGTTTTTTAGATATGACACCAATAACAAAAGGGATGTAAGTAAAAAGAGAAAATCATTAAAATTAAAAAATGTTGTGTTTCAAAGAATGACATAACAATCCACAGAATGGGAGAAAATATTTGCAAATTTTAAGTTTGATAAGGTTTGAATCTAAAACATATAAAGAACTCCTACAATTGAATAATAAAGAGATAAATATCTCAGTTTATAGTAATTTATCAGTTTATAGTAGTTTATATAGAAATGTATAGAATATACATTTCTCCACTGATGATATACAAATGGCTAATAATCATATGAAAAGATACTTAAAATTTTAACTATCAGGGAAATGCAAATAGAACCATAGTGAGATACCACTTCACACCCATTAGGACGGTTAATATGAAAAAAGGCAGAAAAGACAAGGATTTGAGAGGATGTAGAGAAATTGGAACTCTCATACACTATTGATGTGAATGATAAATAGTGTAGCTGCTTGGAAAACGTTCTGGCAGGCCCTCAAATGATTGAACATAGAGTTATCACATAATTTAGCAATGGCACTCCTACTTACATATCCAAGAAAAAATAAAATGTATGTTCACGCAAAAACTTGTACACTAATGTTGATGGCAACATTATTTAGCCCAAAATGTAAACAGCATCAGCTGTTTATTTCATGGCCTTATGGCCAAATAATATTTCATTATATCAATAATATAGATCTTAAGTTGGCCATAAAAATGAATGAAGTACTATACTGATATGTTACAATTTGGATGAACCTTGAAAACAGTATGTTAAGTGAAGTCTGTCAAATAAACCATGATTTTATTTATATAAAAGTCTAGAATAGATAAACCTATAGAGGCAGAAAGTAGATTAGTGGTTGTCTGTCACGGGGGAGGATAGAGGAATTGGAAGATGTTGGCTGGAGGGTGTTGGATTTCTTTGGCTGTTAATTGAAAACATTCTAAAATTGATTGTGGTTATGATGTACAATATACAACTCTGTGAATATATTGAAAATCATTGAAATGTACAATTCAATTGGGTGAATTGTGTGAATTATATCCTGATAAAGCTATTAAAAAATGCTATGGCTGTCCAAAGGAAAAGCACTTTTGTTTGACTTGTGAGTTGGACCAGACACTTTTTTATGAAGTATAATTTTTGAGTGACTTATTGATAGATAAGCAATTTTTATTAAGACTTGGATATTTAACAAACATTTTCTTGGAAATGAATTACATGAGCCTATAACTTCAGGGAAAACAACTGACAGTATTTTTTTCCAATGGTAAATTTGAGTTTTCAAGTGAAAATTAGAATTATCTTTGAAACTTGTATCTACTACCTTGAACTTCAGTGCATCCCAATACATAAAGACTTCACTGATGATATATTAACAAATTTGAGTTTTTGCTATGGTATAGTGAAATGCATCAGCATTTGAATGATCCATATAACTCAGTCAACCAGCATTTTCAAATGAACCATGCAGGATACAAAATCATGTATGTGTAGAAAGATCTATTTGAAATGTAAGAAAGTCCAATGAATTTTGACATAATAAAGTTTAATAAGTTTGTTAATATAGCTGTTCAGATGCCACCTTACAACTAACTTTAAGAAAATACCACTTATCGATTTTAGCATAGTGTGAAAGAAGCATACACAATGAAATCTAAAAAGGCCATGATGTATTTCTCCTTTTCCAATTACATATCTGTGCGATCATATTTCTTTCAAACAGCATATTGTATCACATTGAATGCGGAAGCAGAGATGAGAATACAACTGTTTTCTATTAAGCTGGATATTATAAGCTGGCAAAAATGTAAAACCAGTCCACTTTTTTAAACTATTTTTTTTGTTTTGAAAAGTTGAGTTGCCCAGGCATGGTGACTCATGCCTGTAATGCTAGCACTTTGGGAAGCTGAGGCAGGTGGATTACTTAAGCCAGGAGTTCAAAACCAGCCTGGGCAATGTGGTGAAACCCTGTCTCTACAAAAAATATGAGACTTGATTCCCAGACAACATGACTGAATAGGAACAACTCCAGTCTGCAGCTCCCAGTGAGACCAATGCAGAAAGTGAGTGAGTTCTGCACTTCCAACTGAGGTACCTGGCTCATCTTATTGGGACTGGTTAGACAGAGGGTGCAGCCCATGGAAGGTAAGCAGAAGCAGGGAGGGTTGTCACCTGGGAAGTGCAAGGGGCTGGGGAACTCTCTCCACTAGCCAAGGGAAGCCTTGAGGGACTGGCCATGAGGGACATTGCATTCCGGCCCAGATACTATGCTTTCCCCATGGTCTTCACAACCTGCAGACCAGGAGATTCCCTCAGGTGCCTATAACACCAGGGCCTTGGATTTCAAGCAGAAAATTGAACAGCCGTTTGGGTAGACACCAAGCTGGCTGCAAACTTTTTTTTTTTTTTGTACCCCAATGGCATCTGGAAAGCCAGTGAGATAGAATTGTTCACTCCCCTGGAAAAGGGGCTGAAGCCTAGGAGCTGAGTGATCTTGCTTAGCAGATATCAGCCCTTTGGAGCCCAACAAACTAAGATCCACTGGTGTGAAATTCTCACTGTCAGCACAGCAGTCTGGTCAACCTGGGACACTCAAGCTTGGTTGGGTGAGGGGACTCTGCCATTACTGGGGATTGAATAGGTGGTCTTCCCTTTACAGTGTAAAAAAAAGCCATTGGGAAGTTTGAAATGGGCAAAGCCCACCACAGTGCCTCAAGCCCCTATAGCCAGATTGCCTCTCTAAATTCCTCCTGTCTCAGCAGGGCATCTCTGAAAAAAAGGCAGCAGCCCCAGTCAGGGGCTTATAGATAAAACTCCTATCTCCCTGGGACAGAGCACCTAGGGGCAGGGGCAGCTGTGGGCACAGCTTCAGCAGACTAAACGTTCCTACCTGCTGGCTCTGAAGAGAGCAGCAGATCTCCAATCACAGCACTTGAGTTCTGCTAAGGGACAGACTGCCTCCTTAAGTGGGTCCCAGACTCCCATGTCTCCTGATGGAGAGACATCTCCAAGCAGGGGTCAACAGACACCTCATACAGGAAAGCTCCAGCTGGCGTCTGGCAGGTACTCCTCTGGGATGAAGCTTCCAGAGGAAGAAACAGGCAGAAATCTTTGCTGTTCTGCAGCCTCCACTGGTAATACCAAGGCAAACAGGGTCTGGAGTGGACCATTATCAAACTCCTACAGACCTGCAAAAGAGAGGCCTGAGTGTTAGAAGGAAAACTAACAAAAAGAAAGCAATAGCATCAGCATCAACAAAAAGGATGACCATGCAAATACCCCATTTGAAAGTCACCAACATCAAAGACCAAAGGTAGACAAATCCATGAAGATGAGGAAAAACCACCACAGAAAAATGAAAATTTCAAAAACCAGAATGCCTCTTCTCTTCCAAAGGATCACAACTCCTCACCAGCAAGGGAACAAAACTAGACAGAGAATGAGTTTGACAAATTGATAGAAGTAGGGTTCAGAAGGTGGGTAATAACAAACTACTTCGAGCTAGAGGAGCATGTTCTAACCTAGTGCAAAGAAGCTAAGAACCTTGATAAAAGGTTACAGGAACTGCTAACTAGAATAACCAGTTTAGAGAAGAGCATAGGTGACCTGATGGAGCTGAAAAACACAGCACGAGAACTTCATGAAGCATACACAAGTATCAATAGCTGAATTGATCAAGCAGAAGAAAGGATATCAGAGACTGAAGATTAACTTAAAGCATGAAGGCAAGATTAGAGAAAAAAGAATGAAAAGGAACAAACAAAGCCTTTAAGAAATACAGGATTATGTGAAAAGACCTAATCTATGCTTCATTGGTGTATCTGAAAGTGATGGGGAGAATGGAACCAAGTTGAAAACACACTTCAGGATATTGTCCAGGAGAACTTCCCCAACCTAGCAAAATGAGCCAGCATTCAAATTCAGAGAACACCACAAAGGTATTCCTTGAGAATAGCAACCCCAAGACACATAATTGTCAGATTCACCAAGTTCGAAATGAAAGAAAAAATGTTAAGGTCAGCCAGAGAGAAAGGTTGGGTTACCCACAAAGGGAAGCCCATCAGACTAACAACAGATCTTTCTGCAGAAACCCTACAAGCCAGAAGAGAGTGAGGGCCACCATTCAACATTCTTAAATTTATTTTTAACCCAGAATTTCATATGCAGCCAAACTAAGCTACATAAGTGAAGTAGAAATAAAATCCTTTACAGACAAGCAAATGCCGAGAGATAATATCACCACCAGGCCTGCATTACAAGAGCTCCTGAAGGAAGCACTAAATACAGAAAGTAAAAACCTATACCAGTCACTGCAAAAACATACCAAAACATAAAGACCATTGACACTATGAAGAAACTACATCAACTAATGAGCAAAATAACCAGCTAGCATCATAATGACAGGATCAAATTCACACATAACAATATTAGTCTTAAATATAAATTATCTAAATGCTCCAATTAAAAGACATAGATTGGCAAATTGGATAAAGAGTCAAGACTTATCGGTGTGCTGTATTCAAAAGATCCATCTCACATGCAAAGACACACATAGGTTCAAAATAAAGGGACGGAGGAAGAATTACCAAGCAAATGGAAAGAAAAAAAAAAAAAAAAAAAAGAGAGAGAGAAGGGGTTGCAAGTCTCTGATAAAACACACTTTAACAGAGATCAAAAAAGACAAAGAAGGACATTAAATAATGGTGAGGAGAGCAATACAACAAGAAGGGCTAACTATCCTAAATATTTATACATCCAATACAGGAGCACCCAGATTCATAAAGTAAGTTCTTAAATACCTACAAAGAAACTTACACTCCCACACAATAACAATGGAAGACTTTAACACTCCACTGTCAATATTAGATCAATAAGACAGAAAATTAACAAGGATATTCAGAACTTGAACTCAGTTCTGGACCAAGTGCACCTAATAGACACCCACAGAACTCTCCACCCCAAATCAACAGACTATACATTCTTCTCAGAACCACATAGCATTTATTCTAATATTGACAACATAATTGGAAGTAAAACACTCCTCAGCAAATGCAAAATAACAGAAATCATAAGAAATAGTCTCTCAGATCACAGTACAACCAAATTAGAACTCAGGATTAGGAAACTCACTCAAAACCACACAACTACATGGAAACTGAACAATCTGCTCCTGAATGACTACTGAGTAAACAACAAAATTATAGCAGAAGTAAATAAGTTCTTTGAAACCAATGAGAACAAAGACACAACATACAAGAATTTCTGGGACACAGCTAAAGCAGTGTTAAGAGTGAAATTTATAGCACTAAATGTCCACCAGAGAAAGTGGGAAAGATCTAAAATTGACACCCTAACATCACAATTAAAAGAACTAGAGAAGCTAGAGCAAATTCAAAAGGTAGAAGAAGACAAATAACTGGGATCAGAGCAGAACTGTAGGAGACAGAGACAAGAAAAACTGTTCAAAAAATCAATGAATTCAGGAGTTGTTTTTTTGGAAACATTACAGAGACAAGAAAACCTGTTCAAAAAAATCAATGAATTCAGGAGGTTTTTTTGGAAAACATTAGCAAAATAGATAAACTGCTAGCCAGAATAATAAGGAAGAAAAGAGAGATGAATCAAATAGACACAATAAAAAATGATAAAGATGATATCACCACTGATCCCACAGAAATACAAACTACCATCAGAGAATACTATGAACACCTCTATGCGAATACACTAGAAAATCTAGAAGAAATAGATAAATTCCTGGACACATACACCCTCCCAAGACTAAATCAGGAAGAAGTTGAATCCCTGAATAGACCAATAAGAAGTTATGAAATTAAGGCAGTAATTGATAATCTACCAACTAAGAAAAGCCCAGGAGCAGATGCATTCACAGCTGAATTCTGCCAGGAGTACAAAGAGGAGATGGTACCATTCCTTCTAAAACTATTCCAAGCAATAGAAAATGGGGGACTCCTCCCTAACTCATTTTATGAGGCCAGCATCCTCCTGATACAAAACCTGGCAGAGACATAGTAAAAAAAGGAAATTTCAGGCCAGTATCCCTTATGAACATCAATATAAAAATCCTCAATAAAATACTGGCAACCAGAATCCAGCAGCACATTAAAAAGCTTATCCACCATGATCAAGTTGGCTTCATCCCTGGGATGCAAGCCTGTTTCAAAATGTGCAAATCTATAAATATAATCCATCACATAAACGGAACCAATGGCAAAAACCATGTGATTATGCCAATAAATGCAGTAAAGGTCTTGGATAAAATTCAACAGCCCTTAATGCTAAAAACAATCAATAAACTATGTATTGATAGATCATATCTCAAAATAATAAGAACTTTTTATGACAAACCCACAGCCAATATACTAAATGGAAAAAGCTGGAAGTATTCCCTTTGAAAACTGGCACAAGACAAGGATGACCTCTGTCACCACTCATATTCAACATAGTATTGGAAGTTCTGGCCAGGGCAATCAGGCAAAAGAAAGAAATAAAGTGTATTCAAACAGGAAGACAGGAAGTCAAATTATCTCTCTTTGCAGATGACATGATTGTATTTTTAGAAAACCCCATCATCTCAGCCCCAAACCTCCTTAAGCTGATAAGCAACTTCAGCAATGTGTCAGGATACAAAATCAATTTGCAAAAATCAGAAGCCTTTTCATACACCATTAATAGACAAACAGCCAAATAATGAGTGAACTCTCATTTACAATTGCTACAAAGAGAATAAAATACCTAGGAATACAATGAACAAGGGATGTGAAGGACCTCTTCAAGGAGAACTACAAACCACTGATTCAAGGAAATAAGAGAGGACACAAACAAAAGAAAAAACATTCCATGCTCATGGACAGGAAGAATCAATATCATGAAAATGGCCATACTACCCAAAGTAATTTATTGATTCATTGCTATTCCCATCAAGTTACCATTGACTTTCTTCACAGAATTAGAAAAAACTACTTTAAACTTCATATGGAACCAAAAAAGAGTTTGTATAGTCGAGATAATCCTAAGCAAAACAAACAAACAAACACACTACCTGACTTCAAACTATACTACAACACATGGACACAGGGAGGGGAGCATCACACAATGGGGTCTGTTGGGGGAGACTAAGGGAGGGACAGCAGAGGGTGAGGAGGTTGGGGAGGGATAACAAGGTGAGGAATGCCAGATGTGGGTGACGGGGATGGAGGCAGCAAACCACATTGCCATGTATGTACCTATTTAACAATCCCGCATGATCTGCCCATGTACTCCAGAACCTAAAGTGCTATATATTCATATATATATATATAATATATATATTTTATATTATATAATATAATTTATAATTACATAATATATATATTATATATATATTATATATATATATAATATATATATAAAAGAAACCCATTATCTCCAAAAAAAAAAAAAAGAATGGTAGGATCATGTTGGACTACAGTTTCAGCCCTATGAGTGGTGGCTAGGTTGATCTTCAATCTCTGATATCCTTTCTTCTACTTGATTGATTCAGCTATTGAAACTTGAGTATGATTTGTGAAGTTCTCATGTTGTGTTTCTTAGCTCCATCAAGTCATTTATATTCCTCTCTAAGCTGTTTATTTTCATTAGCATATTGTCAAACCTTTTTTCAATGTTCTTAGTTTCTTTGCATTAGGTTAGAACATGTTCTTTTAGCTCAGAGAAGTTTGTTATTACCCACCTTCTGAAACCTGTTTCTGTCAATTCATCAGACTCATTCTCCATCCTGCTTTGTTCCCTTGCTGGTGAGGAGTTGTGATCCCTTGGAGGTGGAGAGGCATTCTGGTTTTTGGTGTTTTCATCCTTTTTGCACTGGTTTCGTCCCATCTTTGTGGATGTATCTACCTGTGGTCTTTGTAGTTGGTGACTTTCAGATAGGGTGTCTGAGTGGATGCCCTTTTTGTTGATGTTGAAGTTATTTCTTTTTGTTTTTTAGTTTTCCTTCTAACAGTCAGGCCCCTCTGCTGTAGGCCTGCTGGAGGTCCACTCCAGACCTTGCTTGCCTGGGGATCACCTGCAGTGGCTGCAGAACAGTAAGGGTTGCTGCCGGTTTCTTTTTCTGCTATCTTCATCCCAGAAGGGTACCCACCAGATGTCAGCCTGAACTCTCCTTTATGAGGTGTCTCTTTGGATATACAGGGGTCAAGGAGCTGCTTGAGGAGACAGTCTGTCCCTTATAGGAGTTCAAGTGCTGAGCTGTGAGCTCCATTCTTCCATTCAGAGCTATTGGGAAGGTATGTTTAAGTCTGCTGCAGTGGAGCTCATAACCGCCTTTTTTTCTCAGGTGCTCTGTCCTGGGAAGGTAGGGCTTTATTTATAAGTTCCTGATGTGCTGCTACCTTTTTTCAGAGATGCCCTGCCCAGCAAGGAGGTAGCCTAGTCCCGGTCTGCCAGCAGAGGTGTTGCTGAGCCGCCATGGGCTCTGCCCAGCTGCTGTTTGAACTTCCTTACAGTTTTGCTTACAGAGGTACAGTTAGAACTGCCTCAGTAATGGCAGTCTGCCTTATTAATGGTGGACTGCCTTGGTAATGGCGGATGGCCTCAGTAGTGGTGGAATGCCTCGGTAATGGCTGATGCCGTTCCCCACAGAGCTGGATCGTCTGGAGTCCAGCTGTGCTTGCTGTGAAACTCTCAATGCAGAGCATTTCAGATTGCTGGTCTTTGTAGGAGTGGGACCTGCTGAGCCAGATCACCTAGCTCCCTGTTTCAGCCCCCCTTTTTTTCAGTTGAATGGGTGGCTCTGTATCCCAGGCATTCCAGGCGCCTGTTGAAATGGCCGCCCAGATTTGTTTGAGTTTTTGTGCGAAGACCCATGGCGCTGGCTGAAAGAACTGTGTTGGAAACTTGTGGCGCTTTTCAGCACAGGAATCTCTTGGTCTGTGGGCAATAAAATCTCATTTGGAAATGCAGTGATCACTCACCCTCTGTGTTGTTCTCACTGGGAACTGCACTCCAGAGCAGTTCCTTATTCAGCCATCTTGGAGAAGCTGTTTTTTACTATTGAGTGGAGACCTACAAGGAAATTAGGTTTATAAAGAAATAAAGTTCCATCTGAGTTGTGCCTCTTTTCTTGTTTCTCTCTCCTGCTAAATCTTAAGTTCCTATGGCACGTTTGTGTTATATTCATTGTTGTAGCTCTAGAATTTAGGCTTACGTTTGTTCACTTAAATATTTGCTTATTGAATAAAGAATAAACTGCTTTAGAGATCTTGATTCTGTTGTATATTTGCTCTTCTTAACATACAAACAAGTTTATGTAACCAATATGACCAGACTGAGCCCAAAGCCCTTTGACTTTCATGATAATCAGGTCAGGTCTCTCTGCTCAAAGCCATCCCAATCTTCCTGTAATACTCTGAGTAAAAGTTCACATCTTTACAGAGGCCTTCCAACATGCCCACAAACTAGTTCTTCTTTCTGAAATCCTACATCTCTCTCTACCTGCTCACTCCATTTCAGCTGCTCTGATTTTTTTGCAGATCCTACTGTATAGAATACATGATCTACTTTGAACATGTGTCCTCAAACGTCCACCTGTATAACCCCCTCACTGCAGTAGAACAGGTCCCTGGTTGGTTTGGGCTGACCTGTCTCTCCCAGACTTCTAATTGTAATACTTAGAATAGCTGTAGAATGTACCAAGAATGCAATCTCCTGAGACAAGAAGGAACTCTCTGGAATATCCCAGGATATATCCTTGTTCCTCCTAGAACAGATGTCTTATAATGCTTGAACTCAGTGATTCCAGCAGTGCCCAGGGATAAAACCCAGGATATGGTGCATGCTTTGGGGGTCTCTCGAATGCTGTTTGATGTGGGACACATACAGGTGAGATTCCATCCACCTAGAGCAACTTTCCTGAGCCTTGGGAGGTTGGCTTGCCATGGATCTTAGGTTTCTGTTTGTCCTTGCTGCCTATCTGTGAGTAATAAATCTGCTTTGCCTGATGTCTTGTGTGTATTCATAATCATCAGGCTCATGCAAGTGGTAGAGAACCTTTACATTCATCTCTTTCTAGTCTGTACTCAAATACCACTTCTCTTTGAAGCCTTCCCTGACTAACCTTTTAAAAATTGCAACCTCCCTGACCCTACCCAGGAACTCATTTCTTGCTTTATTTATCCCATAAAAATTATGTTTTCCCTCTCTAAAATGCTTCCTGAGGAAAGGGTATTTTAAAAAATTTATTATACTGCAAAACAGTGCCTGCCATAAAGTAGGTTATTTATTTAATTTTGTATTCCCATAGGTTTTTGGGGAGCAGGTGGTATTTGGTTACATGAGTAAGTTCTTTAGTGGTGATCTGTGAGATTTTGGAGCTCCCATCGCCTAAGCAGTATACACTGAACCCAGTTTGTAGTCTTTTTCCCCTAATTTCCTTCCTACCCTTTCCCCCTGAGTCCCCAATGTCTATTGTATCATTCTTACACCTTGGCATTTTAATATCTTAGCTCCCACTTATGAGTAAGAACATATGATGTTTAGTTTTCCATTCCTGAGTTACTTCACTTAGAATAAAAGTCTCCAATCCCATCCATGTTTCTGCAAATGCCATTAATTCATTCCTCTCTATGTCTGAGTAGTATTCCATTATACACACACACACATACACACACACACACTAACTACAGTTTCTTTATCCACTCGTTGATTGATGGGCATTTAGGTTGGTTCCACATTTTTGCAATTGTGAATTGTGCTGCTATAAACATGTGTGCAAGTATCTTTTGACCTTGTTGGGTTAAACTGAGTACTGGTTCTCTTCTGGGGACCCATTCCTACAAATCACTCTGAATTTCCTCTCTTCTGGCACATACCCCTGCTCAGCTCACCTGAGTTCTACTCTGTCTTCCTATTTTGAATTTTGGTTTTAAGCATTTTCTAATCGCCAGTCCCTTGTAGGTGTTCATGTAGCTTATCTAGAAAGTCTTATCTGCCTTCTCCAGAACAGCTTCATTTATACTCTGTTGGATTATTGATTTTCTGAAAAAAAAAAAAAAAAAAAAAAAAAAAGCCTTTATTTCTTTCATGTCACTGTCACTTCTCACACCCAACCCCCAGTCACACATCCAGTATGTTGTTGGCAGCCTTGTCTTGTCTTGTCTGTCATGTAATCTGATTGTTAAACAAGTTGTCACTCACTACAAATGTTAGCATATTGAATTCTCTCATTTACATTGCAAGTACTCTTAGCCCAACTGGATTAAGGCCATTTGACATACACATTTTGGGACTTTTTTTTTGCAGGATGGATGGAAAGTGGAGTGGGAGGATGAGTAAGGATGGAAGTTAGGCATAGTAATTATATACAATGAACTCAAGAACTGCCACAGTTTTTTTATTTTAAAGCATTGGCAGAGATTTAAAAAAATTCACTTAGTCTGTTGCCTTAATTTATAGAAATGAGCAAATGCTGGCCTATGGATAGCAATTTCTTTCTCAAAGTCACTGACAAATCAGTTGTAGAGATGGGAGCAGAGACCAGGTCTTCTCTTTCTCAAACCAGCTTTCTAGGTTACCAGGCTTTCTCCCAAAAAGGATATTTTAGGAAACTATATTGAAATATGTCTATATCCAATGAGACTTGGAAACCTTTTTCCTTCCAAGCACCACCTCTCCTCTCTTCTCTTTCTTAATTCCTTTCATTTTAATTGAGAGGAACTTAGGAATTCAGGTAACCGCATGGTCCTTAGGTTTAATCATGAAGATACCATCATAGGGTGTCATTGGTAGAACCAAAGTACAACTTTTGTATTTGATTTGTAGTTCACTGCTTTTTTTTTCACATTGGTTTTCTGAGTGGCATTGAAGTTATTAATTCCCAGCTATAGCCTATGGGTTTGATGCACAACATGGTCATGTTAAAACAGGATTTGTGTTATGGACAAAATGTGTATAAGTCATTTGAATAAGTTTCTATTGCAATATTATTAGCTTATTTGTAACATTGGGAGTCTGTTCTATTATGATACTGTCATAAGTTGAATAGGAACAAATATGGAAGTATTCAAATAAGAGTGATACCATCACATATTTGGGTATAAAAATGGCACACTGCAAAAAATGGCCACAATTCTTCACTCTTCCTTGTATATGTAGCTTTTGCAATGTGATCCTGCTGGCCTTGGGCCTCACTTTGGCCAATAAAATGCAGCAGATGTGACAGCGTGCCAAGGCCTCGAGAGTCCTGAATGTATCTCAGGCTTCTTCCAAATTTAGGCTTTAATAAGGCATAGAAACCTGCTCAGACATCATGAGAACAAGCCTCAGCTAGCCTGCTGTAGGATGACAGACGACGTACAGCAGAAGTAAGTCATCCCAGCTGAGACCGTGCTACACCAGCCATCTTCTGGCTAACCTAGCAAATGACCACAAATGCCTGCATGAGCCCAGCATAGATCAGAAGAATCACCTGACTGAGCCTAGCCCAAATTGTTGACCTGCAGAATTACTGTTTTAAGCCACTAAGTTTTGGGATAGTTTCATATGCAGCTACCTGATAGAGAATAAATAGCTAGCTATTTGCTACAAGAGCTAATTGATAAATAATAGGAAGTCTTTTCTAGCGAATTCATTTATAATGCTCTGTCTGAGACAAAGCAGGGTATTATTTAAGGATGGATCTGTCTGTAATCCAGTGCTCAGTTATTTTAGTTGGAAAATTACAGACTTGCTTGTTTTGATTGTTAGTCCATTTTAGCTTCAAAGGTTAGCTCTGGTAGTCTTTTTTGGAACCATGGAAACATAGGAGAATTTTTTTTCATTTGTGCTATGTAAATAAGAATGTGTTTTAAGCCTGTGATGGAAATAAAGGTAGATGAGGAATTAGAGAACTTAAGAGTTTTTCTTGACCTTAGCACTGATACACTGAGGCTGTGTTCACCTCGCCAATGCAGAAGACTCTGCCAATGAGGGTAGTTTCAGGTTCTCTTCTTGTCAGTAGTTTGAATGAGTAAGGGTGGGGTAGAAAATGACCATCCAGACACATGGATAAAAGTTAATAAAAACAGCAGCAACAACACTTTGTCTTCAAGGTAAGTAGTCAAAATTGTATTGATTGAGTCCTCTAAGTGTATCATTATTTGCCTTGATAAAAACTATAAATGATACACTGCCAGAGAATGTAGCATATAAGTAGGAAACCCACAGAACTGTGCAAGTGTCAGCCTTCCTTTGTAAACTCAGCTGTTCCTCATTGCATCTTTTTTCATTTATCGCCAAATGTATATGAAAACATTCTCCGTTTTTAGAGGGATATCAAGACTGAACATTTGAGTATCTGGTATTTTGGGAAAAAAAGGACAAAATGCAATCATCTGGTAGTTTTAAGTGGCAGCTTTAAATACATGCCAAGATATCCTAAAATTAGGTAGATAAACGATGAAGCTATCCAGCTTTTATAGAAAAGATCTATTTAACACATTGCAGTGTGGGAATGAAACCACAAGATGGCGAAAGAATGACTCTAATCTCTAAGGCTTTATTTTTCCAAACGAAAAGCTGCATCCCATTTGAGCTAATTAACCCTGCCATGAATTCAATGGAAGGGTTAATTAAAGCTAGGCATAATAGTTATGGTTTCCAAAAATATTTTAACCTTTTAATAATCTCCATCTCATTTGTGTCCAGGGAACAGCAAGAAATGAGAATTTGGCTTGCTGAGAGTAAATCTACATTTCTTTTTGGTTTAAGGACTAGAACCTAACAAAATCAATTACAGTCAGTAGACACAGAGCTCAGATATGCTAAGATCTCCCTGGAATTCAAATAAAGTGAATTGTTTTACATTTTGGTCCCAAATTCTTATATAAGGAGAGGAGATTAGGAAAAAAAATAAGCACTATTTTTCTGTAACAAATTTGGAAGAAGTAGATTCAGAAGCAAGTTACGTTAAATTTCCTACTTCCAATTATTGCTGAGGCAGGCCAGGTTAATATGTGAAGAAGAAAAGGAATAGGAGAGAAGTGATAGAAATAAGGTTGAACTAATTTTATAATAAAAGGAAACCTTTCTGATGCATTGTTGTGACTTTCCATATGCTGTATTTTAAAATCCTTCCCCTGGTCCTATAAGATGAGTAGTATTAGCACCATCCCATTATGTAGTAGAAAAATTTGAGGCTTAAGATGGTTATCTAACCAAAGATTACCTAGCCAGTAAGTTGATAAATCATATTTTCAACTGAGATAGTCTAAGTCTAGGGTCCTTGCTTTAGCTATTATATTCTACCACCCCTGAACACAGGCTAGAAATAGGATAGCTTCAGTTTTTGTACTTTTATGAAAAATGTATTATACATAATATATAAACAATATGCTGAGATAGTATAATATATAACATATACTACCACACATGCAAGGGAGGAAAAATATTTTTTCTTCTACCCTTCTAGGTTCTCAACTGAGTCTTTGAATTAATTGAAAAGAGATTAGTAAGAAACAAAACCATACAGGTTTATTTAATATAATGTGGCATGGGAGTCTTCATCAGAAAAGACCCGAAGAAATGGTTAAGCTAGAATGTTTTTATACTAGGTTTGATGATGAGTGAAAAGTTGTGGAAAAATACAATAGAATAGAAAGGGTGTGAGCTAAAAGCAGTGAACTGGGGAAATTTAGCAAGGCCTGTTGGTTCAGATTCCTGTTGCCTGAGCCTCCATCTTCTGAGATAAAGATGCTCCTTTCTGCCAGGTATAGGGAGGGTACCGTGAAGATGGAGGTCTTCTGACCTGCTTCAGGGGAAGATCAGAGAGTTCTTCTCGTACCTGAGGTCCTCAAATTCCTTCAGCTTATTCAGAATGCCATGGCGCCATAGTTTAGCATAGCATGACCTGAACACTGTCATAAAAGAAAAAAAATAATTGACTGTAGTTTTATTAAAATATGCTTTTAATGTGTGTGACTTCTTTTCATGAGAGGGGTAAGGACAAGCCAAAAGCCAGGGAATCTAAGCTATTACCTGGGTCATTTAGCAAGAATTTCCCAGGAATATGACCTTACTTTTTGAAATGGAAATGGTGCTACATCTTAATAACTGACCAGCTGTTTTGTGTACCTCCAGGAAAAAATTTGGAAGCTTTCCCAAGTTCAAGATTCTGAATTGGTCTCTGTGCATATATATGTGTGAACATGTGTGTCTCTTGGTAGCATTTATACTTCTGAAGTTATTAAAGCTTAAAACTACACTAGGAATTTTGGGACACTATGCAGAAGAGAGACAATGAGGGAAAGACAGAAAGACGTGAGAGACAGAGAAAGACACAGACATATACACACATTTACACACATACAGATGGACTGAGAGGCTGATTGAATGATTGAGGAAACTGATACCATCAAGTAAAAATTCCCCATGCTTTGGGACTGATGCCATCTGCCTATTCCATCTCTATTCCTCTTTTTGTCATCCCCCTAAGTATTGGTCTCTTTTGCATAATTATTAAAGGTTTCGACCTCTGCTGCTGGTCTTTTCTTTCTGCTGCCCTTAAGTACATTCTTAAGGCATTCTGTATCTGGACAACTCAGCCAACACCCAGCCTTATGGCATCACTACCCTTATGACATCCACCCCTGTGCACACCTGTGACATCTTCATCATCTGGAAATCTCTAGAATGAACCTCTGTTACTTCCTATCTTTCTGGATCTTTTTCTTCCTTATTTACAGCTTATCTACTCTGTCACCTCATTATGCCTTTTCACTTTTCTCCCCCCATATCCCAGGTTTTTCTTTTTCTCTTGCCAGGCTGCATTGCTTGTACAATTTTAAAAATTCTCTTATTAGTACCTTAGTCTCTCAAGTTTCCATCAAACTGCAAAATTCATCCTTTAAAACTTGAATCAATGTAAGTAAATTCCTCTCTCTGCATTTATTTCTTAACCCTTGAGAGGAATATGATTTCTCTCTCATTGCAAAGAAACAGGGCAAACTTGGTAATTTTTGTGGGTAGGCATACAGAAGTATGCTGGGAGGATAAAAGTGTATGATCTAATGAGTAATAAACTGGGGAACTTAGCAGGGCTTGTTTGTTCAGGTTCTTCCCTGTGTCCTTGTGTGACATTATTTTCCTCTGGATGGAACATATAATCTTCTTATAACCTACTTTAGAAGGTCAGCTAAGTTTTATGGTCTTCCTGTTTCTGCTGTTTTCTCAAATGTCAAGGTGACTTATTTTGGGGTAGCATGTCCTGAACCCCATCACCCTCAGCATTTCTGTTATCCTTCAGCATGCTGTGGTATTTTCTTCAAGAACAGTTTTTTTTTTTAACCCCATATTTTACAGATTGGAAACTCAAGGTACAATGATAAAAATTTACTCATGGTCGTATGGATAGAAGTTAGCAGAGCCAAGCCAGGTTTTCTATAAAGTTGGTGCAAAAGCAATTTCTGTTTTTGTCATTTTTTTAAGGGCAAAAACTGCACTAACTTTTGCACCAACCTGATCACACTAAATTCAGTGATTTTTAAAGATGTTTTTGAATGATTTCACAAAAGATATATACACATTTGTGTGTATGTTAATTACTTCCATTCAAAAATTTAGTTTTTAAAATTTATTTTTGATATAGAATTCTGACCACTCGGATCAAGGAAAGTTGCATAAATTTACAAGTTACACCACTAGATGGTGCCCTGAACCCTTCACTCTATTAATAAATAACTCAAAATCAATTTCTTACTAATGTTAAGAGTTTAACTTTAGGAAAAAAAAGACATAACATACCATCTAATTTATAGTACCTCTAGCAATTATAGCTCAGTTTTCACAAGAAGCTCCAGTGAAAGTGGATCAAAATAATTTAAGGATTAGAGCTAAAGCTCTGGAGGGAAGATTTGGGTATTTGGTCTTGTTTTGGAAGTAATCTTGAGTGTATAAACTTTCCACAAATTACTAAATCATTTAGTGCAGGAAATCTCAACTTCTGGATTTATGAACATCAGGAGGTCTTCAATTATCTCAAAATATGTGTCATAAAAATCTTACAAATTTAGTTAATTCTCTTTAACTTAACTACAAATATAGATTATAATGCTTATATGAGGGAGAGGAGGCAGCAACGTAGGTATGTGATAGAGTTAGAAAGAACTAAAATAATTATTTTCTTTTCTATCTAAAATATATCTCTCACTGCTTTTTAATAGTGCTACTAATTTTTGTTATTTCTTTTTCCTTATGGGTAAGGATTTGAGGCATCCAGTAAACTGCAAATGTGGCATGTGCATGGGCTAAACCATTATGGCATGCATACTTATCAATACCATGACAGGAATTAGATTAGCTTTAGTCATCTAATCACCTGGCAGTGATTTGAGTACAAAGGACAAAGGCCAGAAAGTCTGATGTTGAAGAGGATTAGGAAAGATGGATAGCTTGGAGTGAGGATACCCAGTGCTCTGAAATGGGTGTTTTGGACAATTTTATCCAGTTTTATTCTTTTTGTTTTCTTTTTGTGGAGAGCAGTTATTTACCCTTCATGTTGCTATAACTGAAAATCCTCCTCTAGCACACTTATCTTATCCATTCATTTATTTACTCAACAAGTATTTGCTGAGCTCCTACTAAGTGCCAGCTCCTGGAGATACAATGGAAATTAAAATCAGACTTGATCCTTGTTTTCAAAAATTTACTATTTTTGGAAGCTATGGTTATTAATCAAATAATACCAATGTGTATAAACTGGAAAGTGTTCTGAAAGAGAGAAACATAATTTGTCAAGATCATCCAAAAGAGGAATCATGTCTGTAATCTCCACTTAGTGTGTTCTGGGGAAAAAATCATGTAATTGTTTTGTGTATCGAGTTTGAAACATAAAAATGGAAGAGATGCTCTATTGAGATCAAAGATCATGCACTGTCTCAAAGTCCCTCTATGGCTCCCTTTCTTCTTCCTCCCTCCCCACCTCTTTCTCTTTCTCTTTCTCTGGATTGATGCTTTACTCTTCCCAGACATTTCTTCCACGTTTTGACTCTAGTAAAACACTATGCCTTAGGAGTGGTAACCAGTTTTCTGAATGAACAGGAGGGAATCATTTGCACAGTCTAGCTCCCCATAAAGTGAATCTCAACCAAGGCAAAATAGAACACCAGTAAACAAAAAACGGGAGCCTGGCACATAAGCTCCCCATCGTTTCTCTCTTCTAGGGACTACCCTGAGGAGTAGCTCCTTCTTACAACCTTTCCAGAGAAGTTCCCAGATAGAATAAACACAACTGCTCCACAACTTACTGGCTCAATGTGAAGTGAGAGCCCCTACAATAGTGTGTTATTGTATCATATCATGTCTTTTACTTTGCTTTGCTTTCCTTCTCTTTCTCTGTTACTGCCTGCTGTTACATTTCCACTCCTATCCAGAGTGTTACCATCTTGATCCTTGTCAAGGCTTTATTTTCTGGAGGCTAAGATGTGATACGATTTTTTGGTAATGATGCAGCCTATTTCTGGTAATGACATAAATCTTTTTAGAAACCTCTGGGGATTTGCAAACCATCAAATGAGAGACTTGGCTTTCCCTCTACTCTCTGAGGATGTGATAACTGAGTCTATGAAATTAACTGACAACAGGCAGATTAATAGGGAAAAAGATAACATTTATTACATGCATGAGGGCATCACACTAAAGAAAAATGAATAACCCCCAGCCCAGTGAGATATAGAAGCTTATATACCCTCTTCATCTAGGAGAGAAGAGGGAGCATGAAGGCAACTTAAGAGAGAGCAAATGATTTGGGGGAGGGATGAATGGGTTTTTCGAAGAATAGATGATAGCTTTTGACAAAATTTGGGTGTGCTGTTGACTTCAGCTCTTCCTCTTCTGTGACAAAATTTAATCTCCTCTGGTTGATGAAATCCCTAGGGAGAGGATTGGTGACAATTGAATTCCTTTTGGAATTCCTATTCATATTTAGGCAGATGAAGGGAGTTCAGGGAAAGCTCCTCCCTGCATTTATTTTCACCGTGCCTTAGGCTTGAAGAAATCAGTACAGGTTGATTATTCCAAAATCTGAAACTTTTTGAGCACTGACATTATGCCCAAGGAATGTCCATTGGATCATTTTGGATTTTAGATTTTCAGATTTTGGATGCTCAAGTGTTAAATATAATGCAAATAATCCAAAATCCCACTCCCCCCACAAAAAATCAGAAATCTGAAGCACTTATGGTCCTATGCGTTTTGGATAAGGGATACTCAATCTGTAAACCAAGGAAGCATATTTTACGGGTGGCATTTACTGAAATCTTTCACTATCAAATGGGAAATTCAAACATTTTCCTAGTTTCTTTCCACCCAGGGTTGTGAACACCCTGAGTACAAGGGTTTGTACTTCTATCTTCAAATTTCCAGTCTCCAGAAGAATGCTGGCCCATAGTATAAGCTCAACAAATGATATGTCTAAGTGGAACAAATAAAATGTCTGAAAATCATGTATGTGCATTCTACTCAAAGAAGCATTATACTTACTCAAAATAAAAATTGATCAGTGAAGTTAGTCAGGTGGTTGCAGGGGAGCAAAAATATCTTTTCCCTCTACCCATCTTAGGTTCATTGGCTGAGGTTTCATGGAAAAAGACAGATTAACAATATAAAAACATGCACATTTATTTAATAAACGTTTTACAATTCATGGGAGCCTTCTTAAGGAAATGAAGACCTAAAGAAGTGGTTAAACCTGAGTGTTTTTATACTAGGTTTGATGAAGTGTGGAAATAGGTGGAGAAATATGATAGGAGAAAAGGCTATGAGCTAAAAGTTGCAAACTAGGGAAACCTAGCAAGGCCTGGGGGTTCAGATTCCTCTCACCTGATCCTATGTCTTCTGTGATAAGGATGCTCCTTTCTTCCAGGTGTAGAGAAAGCACTACTCAGATGAGTGTCTTATTACCTGCTTCAGAGAAAGGTCAGAGAATCCTTCTTGTACCTGCCATTTCTCAAATTCCTTCATCTTTTCCAATAATGCCAGGTTCATTGACTTTCATGTCCTGCTTTGAAGTTTTAAACCTATAACTTAACCACGATTCAGTCCCCTTCTTTGTAAATTGGTGATCATGACACCCACTTGATCTGCTTCAGCATTGTTGCATGGTCCACAAGACATAAAGTATGTGAAAGTGCTTTGCAAGTGTGAGGTGCTGGCTAAATGTGGATATTATTATTATTACTCTGGAAGAAGACCTAGCTCATTGTTTTATAATGATGAGGCAAACAGTGTCACTAAATAACACAATATAATGGTCTTAAGAGGCTCTAATTCAGTTTCTCCTTTTTATTCAAGCACACAATTGCATTCTAACACTTCACAGCCTGAAATGGGCCCTGTGGAGGCTGATAAGGAAAATTACAACAAGGAGCTATTTGCGCCCTCATTTTAATAACTGAGTCAAGGAGCAGGCACTTTAATACAGGAAAGAAGGAACACTTTCTCTTACTCATTCCCCGGCAAGATAATGATTCCACTACAAAGCATGCCTCCCATAATAAAGGATGCAGGCGTACTATCAAGAGTTCTTCCTGCAGTGGAGGAAGGAGAAAGATGCCATCACCATCAAAACAAAGTGCCCTCAATAGATTTAGCCACTATTTACAAAAGATTTTCACAGCCTTTTTTTTTTTTTTTTTAATGATTAGGGATAGTCATTTTCACAGCCTTTTAAAAAAAAAATCATTAGAGATAAATGAACTCTCAGTTACAAAAATACCTACAGGGTATATATGTTTTCAATTGCATTTGCATTTATTTGTATAGATATTTATTTACTTTCACAATAATTCATATATATAATTCATAGATGTGTGTGTATATATATATAAATATATAAAACTGGATGTTGCTAAAGGAGAATAAAAAATTTTTGCCTTTTTTAGGGAACATAAGAGAAACTTGTGGTTTATAGCCAAGCAGGAGTGTGCATGTGCTTGGAGGCAGGTATATTTTTCTTTCTGTTAACTCTGAATTTCAGTGAGTGATGATCTGAGAAGCTCGAAATAAAAAATAAAGTGCTTCTTATTGAACTGTTGAGACCACCATCAATGCCTACCACACAATGCCGCGATAGAACAGGCATCTGGGAATACCTGTGGAATAAAGCAACAAATCAATGAATGACATTTACATTCTATAATGACAAAGAAAAAAAAGTCTACTGTATTGCTTAGTTCCCAGACTTACAGTACAGTGTTTTTAGATGTTATGCACAGAAAGGTGTTGATGTTCTTATGTTTCGATATTTTTACTGGTGGTATTTTGTTCTTTCCAATTTAGCTTCCAAACTGTAAGCCAACATAAAATTCTAGAGTCAGTGGGGTCAGTGGTGAGAAGAGCTTGGGGACAATTATAAAATGTGTGTTGGGGATTCTTTCTGCTATTGTCCAAATGTTTATGTCCCCCCCAAATTCCTATATTGAAATCTAGTTACCAATGGTGATGGTATTAGGAGGTTGGGGGGTTTTATTTGGGATGTGATTCGGGGATGAGTGTGGAGCCCTAATGAATAGAATTAGGACCGTTATAAAAGAAGCCCCAGAGAGCTGGTTTGCCTCTACCATCATGTGAGGGCACAGCCAGATGGCACTGTCTGTGAACTGGAAAGTAAGTCCTCGGCATATACCAACTCTATCTTGCACTTCTCTGCTTCTGGAACTGTGAGAAATAAATTTCTATTGTTTCCAAGCTACCTGGTTTATGGTATTTTCCTATAGCAGCCCGAATGGACTAAGACACTTTTCCATTTCTGTATAGTATGTGTGTGAACGTGTGCTTCTGTGTTCCTAGAGCTAAGAGCTAGTCTGAGTGCCTGTCTGCATGTTTAGACTTTGGTTTGAATGTTGGTTTATTCCTTTCCTGGTTGTTTGATTTGGGGTAAGTTATTTAATCTCTATGGCCCCCCACTGTAAAATTTGGCTAATAATAGTATCTTTCTTTCTTTCTTCTTTTTTTTCTTTTTCCTGTTTCTTTTTTTTTTTAAATTATATTTTAAGTTCTGGGTTACATGTGCAGATCGTGCAGGATTGTTGCATAGGTTTACACATGCTATGGTGGTTTGCTGCATCCATCCCTGCCCTCGCCGTCATCTCCATTAGGTATTTCTTCTAATATTATCTCTCCCCAGTCCCCCTACCCCCTGCTCTGCTCCCCTAGCCCCCAACCCCCAACCCCTCAACAGGCCATGGTGTGTGATGTTCCCCTCCCTGTGTCCATGTGTTCTGATTGTTCAACACCCACTTATGAAAACCAAACATGTGGTGTTTGGTTTTCTGTTCTTGTGTCAGTTTGCTGAGAATGATGGTTTACAGCTTCATCCATTTCTCTGCAAAGGACATGAGCTCATTCTTTTTTATGGCTGCATAGTATTCCATGGTGTATATGTGTCACATTTTCTTTATCCAGTCTATCATTAATGGGCATTTGGGTTTGTTCCAAGTCTTTGCTATTGTAAACAATGCTGCAATGAACATACAGGTGCATGTGTCTTTATAGTAGAATGATTTATAATCCTTTGGGTATATACCCAGTAATGGGATTGCTGGGCCAAATGATATTTCTATTTCTAGATCCTTAAGGAATCACCACACTGTCTTCCACAATGGTTGAAATAATTTATACTCCCACTAACAGTGTAAAAGAGTTCCTGTTTCTCCCCATCCTCTCCAGTATCTGTAGTCTCCTGATTTTTTAATGATCGCCATTCTAACTGGCGTGAGATGTATCTTAATGTGGTTTTGATTTGCATTTCTCTAATGACCAGTGATGATGAGCTTTTTTCCATATGTTCGTTGGCTGCATAAAAGTCTTCTTATGCAGTCTGTTCATATCCTTTGCCCATGTTTTGATGAGGTTGTTCTTTTTTTTTTTGTAAATTTGTTTAAGTTTCTCATAGATTCTGGATATTAGCCCTTTGTTGGATATGTAGGTTGCAAAAATTTTTTCCATTCTATTGGTTGCTGGTTCACTCTAATGATAGTTTCTTTTGCTGTGAAGAAGCTCTGAAGTTTAATTAGATCCCATTTGTCGATTTTGGCTTTTGTTGCCATTGCTTTTGGTGTTTTAGTCATGGAGTCCTTGCCTATGCCTATGTCCTGAATGGTATGTCTAGGTTTTCTCCTAGGGTTTTTATGGTGTTAGGTCTTATGTTTAAATTTTTAATCCATCTGGAGTTAATTTTTATATAAGGTATAAGGAAGGGATCCAGTTTCAGCTTTCTGCATATGGCGAGCCAGTTTTGCCAACACCATTTTGTAGAGAACCAGAGTAGCCCACTCCCGCTGGGGGATCAGCAGCAAGCCTGCTGTGAACTTTGGGTGAACTCCATAGAAGTAAAACTATAATAGGAAGATGCAAATGTGTCAGGGTGGAACAGAGACAGGCCTAGAGAGATAACCAGCTTTCACTGACCTTGATACAAGATAGTTGTTAGCTGAAGTATGTTAACTGAAGTATAAGAATAATATTCACAGGCTCTTCTGAGTAACTGCACCCTCCCTTTGCTATGTGCTTTGTGAACATATAAAATAAGATACTCTGAGACAGGTTGGGGCCAGATAGACTGACATCCTCACTCTTCCGACCGCCTGGCCCAGCTTTCTCTATGTTATGTTTGTGTCTTTCTTTATCTCCCACCATTCCCTCTTAGGTCTTTGAACTCTTGTGTAGCATGGGACGCAGCATATGCCAGACCGTTTATTAAATAGGGAATCCTTTCCCCATTGCTTATTTTGTCAGGTTTGTCAAAGATCAGATGGTTGCAGATGGGTGGCATTGCTTCTGAGGCCTCTGTTCTGTTCCATTGGTCTATATCTCTGTTTTGGTACCATTACCATGCTGTTTTGATTACTGTGGACTTGTGATACAGTTTGAAGTCAGGTAGCATGATGCCTCCAGCTTTGTTTTTTTTTTTTTTTTTTTTTGCTTAGTATTGTCTTGGCTATGTGGACTCTTTGTTGATTCTATATGAAGTTTAAGGTGTTTTTTTCCAATTCTGTGAAGACAGTCAACGGTAACTTGATGGGGATAGTATTTAATTTTTAAATTACTTTGGGCAGTATGGCAATTTTCATGATATTGATTCTTTCTAACCATAAGTATGGAATGTTTTTCCATCTGTTTTTGTTCTCTCTTATTTCCTTTAGCAGTGGTTCTTAGTTCTCCTTGAAGAGGTCCTTCACATCCCAGTTAGATGTATTCCTAGGCATTTTATTCTCTTTGAAGCAATTGTGAATGGAAGTTGACTCATGACTTGGCTCTCTGTTTGTCTGTTTTCAGTGTATAGTAATACTTGTGATTTTTGCACATTGATTTTGTATCCTGAGACTTTGCTGAAGTTGCTTATCAGCTTAAGGAGATTTTGGGCTGAGACAATGGGGTCTTCTAAATATATAATCATGTCATCTGCAAATAGGGACACTTTGACTTTCTCTTTTCCTGATTGAATACCCTCTGTTTCTTTTCTTGTCTGATTGCTCTGGCCAGAATACTATACTATGTTGAATAGGAGTAGCAAGAGTGCATCCTTGCCTTGTGCCAGTTTTCAAAGGGAATGCTTTCAATTTTTGCCCATTTAATATGATATTGGCTATGGATTTGTCATAAATAGCTTTTACTATTTTGAGATATGTTCCATCAATATCTAGTTTATTAAGAGTTTTTAGCATAAAGGGCTGTTGAATTTTGTTGAAGGCCTTCTCTGCATCTATTGAGATAATCATGTAGTTTTTGTCTTTGGTTCTGTTTATGTGATGGATTACGTTTATAGATTTGTGGATGTTAAACCAGCCTTGCATCCTAGGGATTAAACCAACTTGATCATGATGGATAAGCTTTTAGATGTGCTGTTGGATTCGGTTTGCCAGTATTTTATTGAAGATTTTTGCATCTATGTTCATCATGGATATTGGCCTGAAAATTTCTTTTTTAGTTGTGTATCTGCCAGGTTTTGGTATCAAGATAATGTTGGTCTCATAAAATGAGTTAGGGAGGATTCCTTCTTTTTGCATTGTTTGGAATGTAGGGAATCCATGAGTCCACATGTTGGTGCCAGAATGTGGGGATCCATGAGCCCCACGTTGGGCACCAGAATGTAGGGAGCCAGCCCTACATCACCCATGGGTACCCTGAGTTCAGTGGTGACAAAGGAATGAGAAAAAGACAGATTAAGAGAGACAGTGGGATCAGGGGCCATTACTTGATTACTCTGGAGGAGGCAGTGAAAGCCCCGAGCTCTTATCATCCACACTATTTATTGATTGCAATCACTTTGATCTATAGGGTAGGGGTGGAGTGATGGTGGAGTGAATCAGTGAGCTGGAACTCGTGTCATTCTAAGAATTGATAACAGTGGCAGTTTGGGAGTTTCACAAAACAAGAACATGTGGTTATCTTTAGCTTATTATTTATGTACAGCTGATGGAACATGGACCTAACAAGAAGCCTACAAGTCTGGCTACATCATAGTGCTATGAAGGGGTTTACGTCCTTGAGCACAATGTTTATGGTAACAGAGCCTAAGTCACCCTGTGCCAGAACTTGAGGCACAGAGAGGCCTTTCTCCTCAGAGGCCTCCTGTGGCCTTCTGCAGTTTGTTGTTCCTTGTTTATGTGTTACTCATAACTAATTTATGTAGGCAGTCTGTAAGTCCTTTCTCCTTTGCTGCCTCTCCCAATATGGAATTGTTTCAGAAGGAGTGGTACCAGCTTCTCTTTGTACCTCTGGTAGAATTCGGCTGTGAATCCATCTGGTCCTGGACTTTTTTTGGTTGGTAGGCTATTAATTGCTGCCTTAACTTCAGTGCTGGTTATTGGTCTATTCAGGTATTAAATTTCTTCCTGGTTTAGTCTTGGGAGGGTGTAAGTGTCCGGGAATTTATCCATTTCTTCCAGGTTTACTGGTTTATGTGCATAGAGGTGTTTTTAGTAATCTCTGATGGTAGTTTGTATTTCTGGAATCAGTGGTGATATCCCAAAAATCATTTTTTATTGCATCTATTTGATTATTCTCTCTCTTCTTTCTTATTAGTCTGGCTAGTGAGGTCTATCTATTTTATTGATCTTTTCAAAAAACCAGCTCCTGGATTTATTGATTTTCTGAAGGTTCTTTTGTGTCTCTGTCTCCTTCAGTTCTGCTCTGATCTTAGTTATTTCTTGTCTTCTGCTAGCTTTTGAATTTGTTTGATCTTGCTCCTCCAATTCTTTTAATCATGACAAGGTGTTGATTGTAGATCTTTCCTCACTTCTCATGTGGGCAGTTAGTACTATAAATTTCCCTCTAGACACTGCTTTAAATGTGTCCCAGATTCTGGTACATTGTATCTTCATTCTCATTGGTTTTGAAGAACATCTTTATTTCTGCCTTCATTTCATTATTTATCTAGTAGTTATTCAGGAGCAGGTTGTTTTGTTTCCATGTAGTTTTGCAGTTTTGAGTGAGTTTCTTAATCCTGAGTTGTAATTTGATTTCACTGTGGTCTTAGAGACTGTTTGTTATGATTTCTGTTCTTTTGCATTTGCTGATGAGTGATTTAATTCCAGTTACGTGGTCAAGTTTAGAGTAAGTGCAATGTGGTGCTGAGAAGAATGTATATCCTGTGGATATGGCGTGGAGAGTTCTGTGAATGTCTATTAGGTCCACTTGGTCCAGATCTGAGTTTAAGTCCTGGATATCCTTGTTAATTTTCTGTCTCATTGATCTGTCTAATATTGACAGTGGAGTGTTAAAAGTCTCCCACTATTAATGTGTGGGAGTCTAAGTCTCTGTAGGTCATTAAGAGCTTGCTTTGTGTATCTGGGTGCTCCTATATTGGGTGCATATATATTTAGGATAGTTAGCTCTTCTTGTTGCATTGATCCCTTTACCATTATGTAATGGCCTTCTTTGTCTCTTTTGATCTTAGTTAGTTTAAAGTATGTTTTATCAGAGACTAGGATTGCAATTCCCTGCTTTTTTTTGCTCTCCATTTGCTTAGTAAATCTTCCTCCATCCCTTTATTTTGAGCCTATATGTATCTTTGCATGTGAGATGGGTCTCCTGAATACAGCACACCAATGGATCTTTACTGTATCTAGTTTGGCAGTCTGTGTCTTTGACTCTAGCATTTAGTCCATTTACATTTAAGGTTAATATTGTTATATGTAAATTTGATCCTGCCACTTTGATACTGGCTAGTTGTTTTGCCCGTTAGCTGATGCAATTTCTTCCTTGTGTTGATGGTCTATACAATTTGGTATGTTTTTGCAGTGGCTGGTACTGGTTGTTCCTTTCCATGTTCAGTGCTTCCTTCAGGATCTCTTGTAAGGCAGGCCTGGTAGTGATGAAATCTCTCAGCAATTGCTTGTCCATAGAGGATTTTATTTCTCCTTATGAAGCTCAGTTTGGTTGGATATGAAATTCTGAGTTGAATTTTTTTTTTTTTTACTGCATTTTAGGTTTTGGGGTACATGTGAAGAACATGCAAAATTGTTGCATAGGTACACATGTGGCAGTGTGATTTGCTGCCTTCCTCCCCTTCACCTATATCTGGCATTTCTCCCCATGTTATCTCTCCCCAACTCCCCACCCCCGACTGTCCCTTCCCTATTTCCCCCCAACAGACCCCAGTGTGTAGTGCTCCCCTCCCTATGTCCATGTGTTCTCATTGTTCAACACCTGCCTATGAGTGAGAACATGCAGTGTTTGACTTTGTGTTCTTGTGTCAGTTTGCTGAGAATGATGGTTTCCAGATTCATCCATGTCCCTAAAAAGGACACGAACTCATTGATTTTGATGGCTGCATAATATTCCATGGTGTATATGTGCCACATTTTCCCTGTCCAGGCTATCATCGATGGGCATTTGGGTTGGTTCCAGGTCTTTTCTATTGTAAACTGTGCTGCAATGAACATTCATGTGCATGTGTCCTTATAGTAGAACGATTTAAAATCCTTTGTGTATATACCCAGTAATGGGATTGCTGGGTCAAATGGAATTTCTATTTCTAGGTCCTTGAGGAATCGCCACACTGTCTTCCACAATGGTTGAACTAATTTACACTCCCACCAACAGTGTCAAAGTGTTCCTATTTCTCCACATCCTCTCCAGCATATGTTGTCTCCAGATTTTTTAGTGATCGCCATTCTAACTGGCGTGAGATGGTATCTGAATTGAGTTTTGATTTGCATTTGTCTAATGACCAGTGATGATGAGCATTTTTTCATATGTTTGTTGGCTTCATGTATGTCTTCTTTTGTAAAGTGTCTGTTCATATCCTTTGCCCACTTTTGAATGGGCTTGTTTGTTTTTTTCTTGTAAATCTGTTTTAGTTCTTTGTAAATTCTGGATATCAGCCCTTTGTCAGATGGGTAGACTGCAAAAATTTTTTCCCATTCTGTTGGTTGCCGATTCACTCTAATGACTGTTTCTTTTGCCATGCAGATGCTGTGAAGTTTGATTAGGTCCCATTTGTCTATTTTGGCTTTTGTTGCTTTTGGTGTTTTGGTCATGAAGTTCTTGCCTATGCCTATGTCCTGAATGGTTTTGCCTAGATTTTCCTCTACGGTTTTTATGGTGTCAGGTCTTATGTTTAAGTCTTTAATCCATCTGGAGTTAATTTTAGTGTAAGGTGTCAGGAAGGGGTCCAGTTTCTGCTTTCTGCACATGGCTAGCCAGTATTCCCAACACCATTTATTAAACAGGGAATCTTTTCCCTATTGCTTGTTTTTGTCCAGTTTGTCAAAGATTGGATGGTTGTAGATGATATGTTGTGTTGCCTCCGAGGCCTCTGTTCTGTTTCATTGGTCTATATCTCTGTTTTGGTACCAGTACGATGCTGTTTTCATTACTGTAGCCTTGTAGTATAGTTTGAAGTCCAGTAGTGTGATGCCTCTCGCTTTGTTCTTTTTGCTTAGAATTGACTTGGCCATGCGGGCTCTCTTTTGGTTCCATATGAAGTTTAAGGTGTGTTTTTTTCCAGTTCTGTGAAGAAAGTCATTGGTAGCTTGATGGGGATAGCATTGAATCTGTAAATTACTTTGGGCAGTATGGCCATTTTCATGATATTGATTCTTCCTAACCATGAACATGGAATGTTTTTCCATCTGTTTGTGTCCTCTCTTATTTCACTGAGCAGTGGTTTGTAGTTCTCCTTGAAGAGGTCCTATACGTTCCTTGTTAGTTGTGTTCCTAGGTATTTTATTCTCTTTGTAGTAATTGTGAATGGCAGTTCGTTCTTGATTTGGCTCTCTTTAAGTCTGTTATTGGTATATAGGAATGCTTGTGATTTTTGCACATTGATTTTGTATCCTGAGACTTTGCTGACATTGCTTATCAGTTTCAGGAGATTTTGGGCTGAGATGATGGTGTCTTCTAGATATACAATCATGTCATCTGCAAATAGGGACAATTTGACTTCCTCCTTTCCTATTTGAATACCCTTTATTTCTTTTTCTTGCCTGATTGCTCTGGGTAGAACTTCTAGTACTATATTGAATCGGAGTGGTGAGGGAGGGCATCCTTGTCTAGTGCCAGATTTCTAAGGGAATGCTTCCAGTTTTTGCCCATTCAGTATGATATTGGCTGTTGGTTTGTCATAAATAGCTTTTATTATTTTGAGGTACATTCCATCAATACCTAGTTTATTGAGGGTTTTTAGCATAAAGGGCTGTTGAATTTTGTCAAAGGGCTTCTCTGCATCAATTGAGATAATCATGTGGTTTTTGTCTTTGGTTCTGTTTATGTGGTGATTTACGTTTATAGACTTGCGTATGTTGAACCAGCCTTGCATCCCTGGGATGAATCCTACTTGATCTTGGTGGATAAGCTTTTTGATGTGCTGTTGCAATCGGCTTGCCAGTATTTTATTGAAGATTTTTGCATCTATGTTCATCATGGATATTGGCCTGAAGTTTTCTTTTCTTGTTGAGTCTCTGCCAGGTTTTGGTATCAGGATGATGTTGGTTTCATAAAATGATTTGGGAAGGATTCTCTCTTTTTGTATTGTCTGAAACAGTTTCAGAAGGAATGGTACCAGCTCCTCTTTGTATATCTGGTAGAATTCGGCTGTGAACCCTTCTGGACCTGTGCTTTTTTTGGGTGGTAGGCTCTTGATTGCTGCCTCAACTTCAAACCTTGTTATTGGTCTATTCAGGGTTTCTATTTCTTCCTGGTTTAGGCTTGAGAGGAGGCAAGTGTCCAGGAATTTATCCATTTCTTCCAGGTTTACTAGTTTATGTGCATAGAGTTGTTTGTAATAATCTCTGATGATGGTTTGAATTTCTGTGGAATCTGTAGCAATATCCCCTTTATTGTTTTTTATTGCATCTATTTGGTTATCCTCTCTTTTCTTTTTTATTAATCTGGCTAGTGGTCTGTCTATTTTGTTGATCTTTTGGAAAAACCAGCTCTTGGATTTATTGATTTTTTGAAGGGTTTTTTTGTGTCTCTATCTCCTTCAGTTCTGCTCTGATCTTAGTTATTTCTTGTCTTCTGCTAGGTTTTGAGTTTTTTTGATCTTGCTCCTCTAGCTCTTTCAATTTTGATGATAGGGTGTCAATTTTAGAACTCTCCTTGCTTCTCATGTGGGCACTTATTGCTATATATTTTCCTCTAGAGACTGCTTTAAATGTGTCCCAGAGATTCTAGTATGTTGCATCTTTGTTCTCGTTGGTTTCGAAGAACATCTTTATTTCTGCCTTCATTTCATTGTTTATCCAGTCAACATTCAAGAGCCAGTTGTTCAGTTTCCATGAAGCTGTGTTGTTCTGAGTTAGTTTCTGAATTCAGAGTTCTAACTTGATTGCACTGAGGTCTTAGAGACTGTTATGATTTCCATTCTTTTGCATTTGCTGAGGAGTGATTTACTTCCAATTATGTGGTCAATTTTAGAGTAGGTGTGATGTAGTGCTGAGAAGAATGTATATTCTGTGGATTTGGGGTGGAGAGTTCTGTAAATGTCTATTAGGTTTGCTTGTTCCAGGTCTGAGTTCAAGTCCTGGATATCCTTGTTAATTTTTGTCTGGTTGATCTGTCTAATATTGACAATGGGGTGTTAAAGTTTCCCACTATTATTATGTGGGAGTCTAAGTCTCTTTGTAAGTCATTAAGAACTTGCCTTATGTATCTGGGTGCTCCTGTATTGGGTGCGTATAAATTTAGGATCGTTAGCTCTTCTTGTTGCATTGATCCTTTTACAATTATATAATGTCCTTCTTTGTCTCTTTTGATCTTTGTTTCTTTAAAGTCTATTTTTTCAGAGATGAGAATTGCAACTCCTGCTTTTTTTTGCTCTCCATTTGCTTGGTAAATCTTCCTCCATCCCTTTATTTTGAGCCTTTGTGTATCCTTGCATGTGAGATGGATTTCCTGGATACAGCACACCAATGGGTTTTGGCTTTTTATCCAATTGCCAGTCTGTGTCTTTTGATTGGGGCATTTAGTCCATTTACATTTAGGGTTAATATTGTTATGTGTAAATTTGATACTGCCATTTGGTGCTAGCTGGCTTTTTTGCCTGTTAGTTGATGCTGGTTCTTCATTGTGTTGATGGTCTTTACCATTTGGTATGTTTTTGGAGTGGCTGGTACTCGTTGTTCCTTTCTATGTGTAGTGCCTCTTTCAGGAGCTCTTGTCAAGCGGGCCTGGTGGTGATGTAATCTCTGAGTACTTGCTTGTTCGCAAAGGATTTTATTTTTCCTTGACTTATGAAGCTTAGTTTGGCTGGATGTGAAATTCTGGGTTGAAAGTTCTTTTCTTTAAGGATGTTGAATGTTGGCCCCCACTCTCTTCTGGCTTGTAGGGTTTCTGCTGAGATATCTGCTGTGAGTCTGATGGGCTTTCCTTTGTGGGTAACCTGACCTTTCTCCCAGACTGCCCTTAGCATTTTCTCCTTCATTTCAACCCTGGTGAATCTGACGATTATGTGCCTTGGGGTTGCTCTTCTTGAGGAATATCTTTGTGGTGTTCTCTGTATTTCCTGGACTTGAATATTGGCCTGCCTTGCTTGGTTGGGGAGGTTTTCCTGGATAATATCCTGAAGAGTATTTTCCAGCTTGGATTCATTCTCTTCGTCACTTTCAGGTACACCTATCAAACGTAGATTAGATCTTTTCACGTAGTCCCATATTTCTTCAGACTTTATTCATTCCTTTTTACCCTTTTTTCTCTAATCTTGCCTTCTTGTTTTATTTCATTGAGTTGATCTTCGACCTCTGATATCCTTTCTTCTGCTTGGTCAATTCGGCTGTTGAAACTTGCGCATGCTTCACGAAGTTCTCGTCTTGTGTTTTTCAGCTCCATCAATTCACTTATATTCCTCTCTAAGTTGTCCATTCTCGTTAGGATTTCATCAGATCTTTTTTCAAGTTTTCTTTGCATTGGGTTAGAACATGTTCTTTTAGCTCACAGAAGTTTCTTATTACCCACCTTCTGAAGCCTGATTCTGTGAGTTCATCACACTCATCCTCCATCAAGCCTTGTTCTCTTGCTGATGAAGAGCTGCAATCCCCTGTGGAAGGAGAGGCATTCTGATTTCGGGTGTTCTTAGCCTTTTTGCACTGGTTTCTTCTCATCTTTGTGGATTTATCCACCTGTCATCTTTGTAGTTGCTGATTTTCAGATTGGGTCTCTGAGTGGACGTCCAGTTTGTTGATGATGAAGTTATTTCTGTTTCTTAGTTTTCCTTCTAACAGTCTGGCCCCTCTGCTGTCGGACTGCTGAGGTCCACTCCAGGCCCTGCTTGCTTGGGGATCACCTGCAGCAGCTGCAGAACAGTAAGGGTTGCTACCAATTTCTTCTTCTGCTATCTTTTTCCCAGAAGGATACCTGCCAAATGTCAGTCTGATCTCTCCTTTGTGAGGTGACTCTTTGGATATGCAGGGGTCAGGGAGCTGCTTGAGGAGACATCTGTCCTTTATAGGAACTCAGGTGCTGAGCTGTCAGCTCCATTTTTCATTCAGAGCTGCTGGGCAGGTACGTTTAAGTCTGCTGCAGCAGAACTCATAAACCCCTTTTTTTCCCCTAGGTGTTCTGTCCTGGGGAGTTAGGGCTTTCTTTATGAGTTTCCGTTGTGCTGCTGCCTTTTTTTCAGGGCTGCCCTGCCCAGCAAGGAGGCAGCCTAGTCACTGTCTGCCTGCAGAGGCTTTGCTGAGCTGCTGTGGGCTCTGCCCAGCTGCTGTGTGAACATCCCTGCAGTCCTGTTTATATGGGTGTAGTTAGAACTGCCTCGGCAATGGTGGCTCACCTCTGTAATGGTGGACTCCCTCTGTAATGGCGGCTTGCCTTGGCAATGGCAGGCTGCCTCTGCAATGGCGGACTACCTCCGTAGTGGTGGAGTGCCTCGTTAATGGCGGACACCCCTCCCCCATAGAACTGGACCATCCCGGGTTCAGCTGTGCTTGCTGTGAAACTCTCAACCCAGAGCACTTCCAATTTCTGTTTTTGTTTGTGTAGGAGTGGGACCAGCTGAGCTTGATCACCTGGCTCCCTGCCTCAGAGCCTTTTTTTTTTTTAGTTGAACGGTGTACTCTCTCCCAGGTGTTCCAGTCGCCTGTTGAAAAGGCGCCGGAATCTGTTTGATTTCCCGTGCAGCGACCCACTGTGCCTTCTGAAACAGCGGCACTGAGATTCATGGCGCTTTTTTGCCTGGGAATCTCCCCGCCGGGCTCTGTGATTCAGTCCCCTTTTTAATGAGATGAATGGGCGACTATGCCTTTCCGAAACTCCACTCGCCAGCTAAAAGGGCACCCAGACCAGTGTATTTTGTATGGAGAACCGTTGCGCTGGGGCGCCGGCAAAACAGCTGCGCCGGCCAAAACAGCCATACTGGTGACCCGTGGGGCTTCTCTGCCTGGGAATCTTCTGGTCTGTGGGCAATAAAAATCCATCTGGAAATGCGGCGTCCACTCACCCTCTGTGCTTTCACTGGGAGCTGTGATCCTGAGCTGCTCCTAATTGGCCATCTTGGATCTTCCGAAATTTTTTTTTTCTTTAACAATGTTGAATATTGGCCCCTAGTCTCTTCTGGCTTGTAGGATTTCTGCCAAGAGATCTGCTGGGCTTCCCTTTGTGGGTAACCCAACCTTTCTTTCTGGCTGCCCTTAGCATTTTTTCCTTCATTTCAACCTGTGAATCTGATGATTATCTGCCTTGGGGTTGCTCTTCTTGAGGAATATCTTTGTGGTGTTCTCTGCATTTCCTGAATCTGAATGTTGGTTTGCCTTGCTAGGTTGGGGAAGTTCTCCTGAATAATATCCTGAAGAGTGTTTTCCAGCTTGGTTTCATTCTACCCATCACATTCAGGTATGCTGATCAAATGCAGATTTCGTCTTTTCACATAATCCCATATGTTTTGGAGGCCAGGTCATTTATTTTCACTCTTTTTTCTCTAATCTTGCCTTCTCATTTTATTTCATTGAGTTCATCTTCAATCTCTGATATCCTTTCTTCTACTTGATCAATTCGACTATTGAAACTTATGTATGCTTTGTGAAGTTCTCATGCTGTGTTTTACAACTCTATCAAGTCGTTTATGTTCTTGTCTAAGCTGGTTATTCTTGTTAGCATTTCACCTAACCTTTTTTCAAGGTTCTTAGTTTTTTTGCATTGGGTTAGAACATGCTCCTTTAGCTCAGAGAAGTTTGTCATTATCCACCTTCTGAAGCCTGCTTCTGTCAATTTTTCAAACTCATTCTCCATCCAATTTTGTTCCCTTGCTGGTAAGAAGTTGTGATCCCTGGAAGAAGAGATGTTCTGGTTTTTGGTGATTTCACTGTTTTTGCACTGGTTCCTTCCCATCTTTGTGGATTTATCTACCTTTGGTATTTGATGTAGGTGTCTTTCGGATGGAGTCTCTGAGTGGACATCCTTTTTGTCAATGTTGAAGCTATTTCTTTCTGGTTTTTATTTTTCCTTCTGTCAGTTAGGCCCCTCTACTGCAGGACTGCTGGAAGTCCACTCTAGACCCTGCTTGCCTGAGAATCACCTGTGGGGTCTGCAGAACAGCAAAGATTACTGCCTGTTCCTTCCTCTTGTAACTTCATCCCAGAAGGATACCCACCAGATATCAGCCAGAGCTCTCCTGTATGAGGTGTCTCAGGATAAATGGGGATCATGGAGCCACCTGAAGAGTTGGTCTGTTTCTTATCAGAGCTCAAGTGCTGTGCTGGGAGCTCCATTGCTCCCTTCAGAGCGTTGGGCAGTGATGTTTAAGTCTGCTGAAGTGGAACTCACAACCATCCCTTTTCCCAAGTGCTCTGTCCAATGAAGGTGGGGCTTTATTTATAAGTCCCTGCTGGGCTGCTGCCTTTTTTCAGAGTTGCCCTGCCCAGCAAGAAAGGAGTCTTGTCACAGTCTGCCTGCAGAGTTCTTGCTGAGCTGCCATGAGCTCCACCCGGCTGCTGTGTAAACTTCTGTGCAATTTTGTTTACATAGGCAGGGTTAGAACCACCTCAGTAATGGTGGATGCCCTTCCCCCACCATGCTCCACAGTCCCAGGTCAAGCTCAGACTGCTCTGCTGGCTGTGAGAATTTCAAGCCAGCGAGTCTCAGCTGTTGGTCTTTGTCGAGGTGAGAACTACCAAGCCAGATCACTTGGCTCCCTGCCTTTAGCCCACATTTTTTGGGGGGAATGAACGGTTCTGTCTCACTGGTGTTCCAGGTACTGGCTAAAATGGCTGCCCAAAACGGCCACCAAGTTTTGTGTTGGAAACCCAGCATGCTGGTGTTGTAGGTGCCAATAAGAATCTCCTGGTCTGCCAATTGTAAAGACCATGGGAAAAGCACAGTATTTGAACCTCAGTGCTGTAGTGTCCAGAAAAGTCCCTAATGGCTTTCATTGGCTAGGAGGGGGAGTTCTCTGGCCCCTTGTACTTCCTGGATGAGGCAACACCCCACCCTGCTTCAGTTTGTCCTCTTTGGGCTACACCCAGTGTCTAACCAGTCCCACTGAGATGACCCTGGTCCTTTGGTTGGAAATGTGGAGATCACTTGCCTTCTGCATTGCCCTGGCCGGGAATGGGACTCTGGAGCTGTTCTTATTCAGCCATCTGGACGGAAGTTCAGTAGTACCTTTCTTATAAGATTTTTGTAAAAATATAGGGAGTTTATATATATATAAACTGGTATTGTAGGTGCCAGCAAGAATCTCCTGGTCTGCCAGTTGTTAAGATTTGTATATATATACATTTATTAAAAAAAAATATATATAAACTCCCTATATTTTAACAACAATCTTATAAGATTTATAACCATATAAATTCATATATATACATAAATATTTATATATATAAATTTATATATATACATAAACATTTATATATATAAATGTAGGGAGTATATTTATATTAATATATATATATTTACTCCATGAATTTATATATATATATTTAATCCATGAATTTATATATATATATATACATATGTGTATATATATATATATATATATATATATAAACTCCCTACACATTATATATAACATAACATAATATATGGCATCTCTCTATTTTGGATAGTATTATTAGTAAGTTGTCAGGGTTACTCAGTTTTTCAAGGTGAGGGTAACATATAGCTACTTTTGTGCCATTAAGTGACTGTTCTTAAAGGTTTGTCCATTTCCTGCCACTGAATGATAGAAAATCTAGCACAATGTCCTTTGCTGACAAGGACCAACTCATTTTAAAGAGGAAAGCTGGATAACAGCACTATGACTTTTAAACATCATACTAATAAACAAAAAATTGGGACTCTTGACCTCTTAGGGCCTTTTAAAGTTAAAATTAATTTGTTGAGGGGGGAGAGATCCAAGATGGCCGACTAGCAACAGCTCAGGAATGTAGCTCCCAGTGAAAGCGCAGAGAACGAGTGGACGCCGCACTTTCCGACGAGTTTTTGTTGCCCACAGACCGGGAGATTCCCAGCGGAGAAGCCACGCGGGTCGCCGGCGCGACTCTTTTGGCCGGCACAGCTCTTTTGCCGGCACCCACGCAGCGCTTCCCGGTGCGGAGTGTGCGGGACGGACGGGCCTGGCTGGTCCCATCCCCACAAGGAAAACAGCAATTGGAAGCGCTGAGGACTGAGAGTTTCACAGCAGGTGCAGCGAACCCGGGAAGGTCTGGCTCAGAGGGGAACCGGCATCCGCCAAAGGATAACTAAGAAACCGAAAAACTTCATCACCGGGCGGAGAGAGATCCAAGATG
>PVKP010019096.1:0-43075 GCA_004027715.1 Plecturocebus donacophilus
GGGAATCTTCCAGTCCGTGGGCATCAAATATTCGTCTGCAACTGCGGCGTCCACTCGCTCTCTGCGCCCTCACCGCGAGCCACAATCCCGAGCTGCTGCTACGCGGCCATTTTGGATCTCTCTCCGCCCGGTGATGAAGTTTTTCTGTTTCTTAGTTTTCCTTTGGCGGACGCCGGTTCCCCTCTTCCCGGGTTCGCTGTGCCCTCTGTGAAACTCTCTGTCCTCAGCGCTTCCAATTGCTGTTTTCCTTGTGGGGATGGGACCAGCTGAGCCCGTCCGTCCCGTATACTCCGCACCGGGAAGCGCCGCGCTGGGTGCCGGCAAAACTGCCGCGCCGGCCAAAAGAGTCGCGCCGGCGACCCGCGTGGCTTCTCCGCCGGGAATCTCCCGGTCTGTGGGCAACAAAAACTCGTCGGAAAGTGCGGCGTCCACTCGTTCTCTGCGCTTTCACTGGGAGCTACATTCCTGAGCTGTTGTTAGTCGGCCATCTTGGATCTCTCCCTGCATTTCATTTTATCCTTTTTCAAGTTAACTACAACTGTAAAGATGACTAAAAGACTCTAATAAAAGTTTTTTTTAGAATAAAGAATATTTTTGTTAATATTTTTCAAAAAAAAATTTCATGGGATAAAAAAGTACATTCATTGAAATTCAAAAGATCTTGATTCTCCAGTCTGGCAATCTTTAAATGACTTAAATACCCTCAGAGTGTGAGAACTTGATCTCAAAGTTCCAAGCAAACTCAAACAAGGAAACTTAGAATTATACCTAGCAGACAACAAAACCACATAATTTCTGCAAAATAATTCAGCAATCTGATCTGACCCCAATGTCATTACCTAGAAGATAATTTGGTGGTGAGAAGGGCTGCAGAAGATACATTTATCATGGCCAATCTGCATTCATGAAAATGAGAGCTAGAGTTGAACAACAACAAAAGCATCAGCAATATTAATAGCTAACACCTACATTGTTTACTATTAACATGTGTGCAAAGCACTGTTTTAAATGTTTTTCATGCATTGATTCATTTAATCTTCAGAGCAACCCCAAGCATTAAATCACTATAAGTATTTCTATCTTACAGATGAAGAAACTGAGATTCAGAAGGTTTAAGTAATTTGCCCAAGGTCACACAGCTAGTAAGTAACAGAGCCGAGATACAGCACAGGCTTGGTCCTGAGCTCACACATCTAACCACCATGATATACTGTCTACCAGAACTTGAGAACGCAGTGCTTTTAATGGTGTGCAATTTAAAAAATACAATAGGTTTAATCACAGCACATGAATTCAATTTAATCTCTGCATCTCTTTTAGGAACAACAGGTAAAAATGGGAACTGAGGTATCCCAAGAGAACTCTTATTTCTATAATATTTGTGGAGTCATGACAATATCATCAACATCTGGAGAACTATTAATAGTTTTTCAAGAAGAAAAGAAAATGAGTAGCCTAGTTCAGTAATTCTCCTCATTTGGAAAGGAATCAAGAGCCCCTTTGTGATTCTATTGACAGCTGTGGTCTCTCTCCCAATAAAATGTCTACTTTGCATTCAATTTCAAAAATTTTCAGAAGCCCTGATGCCCATCCACATGTTCTATGTGCAAAAACCCTCTTCTTAGATGATTTCCAAGTCTACAGTGCTGAATACTTCACAGGAATAAAAAATCAACCAACCGGCCGAGTGGGGTGGCTCACACCTATAATCCCAGCTCTTTGGGAGGCCAAGGTGGGCAGATCACTTGAGGTCAGGAGTTCAAGACCAGCCTAACCAACGTGATGAAATCCTGTCTCTACTAAAAATACAAAAAACTTAGCCAGGCATGGTGGCATATGCCTGTAGTCCCAGCTACTCTGGAGGCTGAGGCAGGAGAATTGCCTGAGCCCAGAAAGCAGAGGTTGCAGTGAGCTGAGATCATGCCACTGCACTATAGCCTGGGTGACAGAGCAAAATTCTGTCTCAAAAAAAAAAAAAATCAACCAACCAACATTTATTGAGCAACTACTATGTGCAAAACACTGTAGTGGATCTTGTGTGGAGAATACAATAAAAGATATTATATAATCCTTGCCTTTAGAGAGGTGTATAGTCAAGTTTGCAAAATAAGACAAGAATAGGGACATTAGTTCTCCAGGTACTCAAAAAAAATATCATTTCTACCTTGGCTTGTCAGGCAAGGCTTCAAAAGAGGACATGATCTATGAACTGGTCTAGATAAATTACTAGAATTGGAGAAAAAGTAGAAAAAGACATTTGGTATCAGGAAATAATAAAATTCTTCATTTTAACACTTGCCTGAATTTTTAGGCTGAAAATTTTAATTTTATAAAAAATGCTGTATGTTAACCACAACTAAAAACTTTATTTCCTGACCAGAGAGTGTGCTACATGCCACATCAATACAATTTGTTCACCTTAGCCCAACTATCTGCTGGGAGGGTATCACACATCTGGAAGCCCTTGGCCTCCTTTCTCAGAAGCCAGCTAAAATGTGCATTGCACTGTTAACCATGATAAGAATACCTGTTAATAGAAATTGGTTTGAGGTTCCTTTTTTTTTTTTTTTTTTTTTTTTTTTTTTAAGATGGAGTCTCGCTCTGTCACCAGGCTGGAGTGCAGTGGCATGAATCTTGGCTCAATGCAACCTCTGCTTCCTGGGTTTGAGCAATTCTCCTGCCTCAGTCTCCCAAGTAGCTGGGACTACAGAGGCATGCCACCACGCCCAGCTAACTTTTGTATTTTTAGTAGAGACAAGGTTTTACAATGTTGGCCAGGATGGTCTTGATCTCTTGACCTCGTGATCCACCTGTCTCTGCCTCCAAAAGTGCTGGGATTACAGGCGTGAGCCACCGCGCCTGATCAGTTTGAGTTTCTTAACTCACTTCTCCTTGGCTGGAGGAGCCAACAGAGAGAAATTTATTTTTATTCCAAAGTGGCTTTGTATCTCATTAGCAGTCCCATGAGCCTCTGCCCTTTTCATTCAACTGTCAACAGTCCTTGATGTTCTGAATAAAGAGCTGTCCAAACCAGAATTATATGGAAGAGGAGGAAAAAAAAATCACTGTTCTCCTTCTGAGATTCCATGTGGAAGTGCTGAGCTAGTTCAGCTGCCCTGAGAGCTACCTTTTTATTTTCTTTGCAGTCCTGGTCACAATTCAGGATTCAGGCATTTATATCATGAGGCTTGATTTCTGCTGCAGTTCTTTCCAGCAAAAATACAACACAGTAGGACAGGATACATTTGAAATTCTGGTAAAATCAATGTTGACTTGATAGGGAAATTCTAAAAATTAGAATTAAAGTCTAAAGAGAGACAGATTAAGTCATTCATTAGCTAGAGTTACCAGAAAACAGCAATATATAGAAAGAGAATACAAGAAAGAAGACTTCCCGTAAAATTGTCATCATGTATTCAACTAGAAATGGATCCTGCAGTCCCACATGTGGAAATGAGATGCAAGTTTGAGTAGCTGTCAAGAGAGTCACAATTTTGAAGTTGTTACAGCATATTCCCAGAGGGCTGGGTGAGACTGGGTGTGTGGTGGGGTAAAGCAGAGAAAAAAGTGTTACAGAAAACTAGTAGTTCGAAAAAAGAAATAAAAACATAATTTGAAATGAACTCACTTTGGTACTCTGTAGCTGGGAGTGGCAGGTAATAAGACTCAACATACTCACATGATAGCTTACCACTTAGAATCTTCGGGGCTGTAGGTAACAAGAAAACCCTGACTCATTTCAATTTTTAAATTTTTTTCTATTTATGGAGTATCGCACATAATGAAATAACAGAAGTAGGTCAGAACCTAGCCAAGGAATAGCTATCAAGATTCCTTCTCTGCTGCCCTGAGGTTCTCTTGACTCTGCCCCTACCCTAGATTAGCTTCATTCTCACGAGGAAGGTAAGGTCTGTGACAGTTCTAAGCATCGTGTCCTTACATGACAATGTCCAGAGGAAAACAGAACCATTTTTTTCCTATGCCTTTTTCTCAGGATTGAGGTAACCTTTCCTGGAGGCCTCCAGCAGACTTCCCCCTCATCTCTTCTGGTAGATTTAGATCATATGCCCATTCCTAAACTAGTCTCAAGTGGAAAGAATAGGATTACCATGACTGATTCTTATATCTGGTAGTCCCCAGGACACCAGGAGCACTTCAGAAAAAAATGCAAACTATTAGGACCCACTCCAGACTTACTGGATCCGAATCTCTATAGAGTTGAAGCACAGAAATCTGTGTTTTTAACAAGAATTCCAGGCGTTTCCAATGCACTTAAGTTTGTGAACCACTGGTTTAGAGCAGAGTGGAATGGATTTTGGATTCTCAACCACAATGAGGACACTGGTCAAGGAGTCAGCAATTAGGAAGACCACAACTATTAAAATAACCAGAGTCACATTCAGTTTGCATTTATGACATTTATGAATGCTTACTCCCTTCCTTTTCTTCCTCTTTTTTTTTTTTTTTTCGATAAAAGTGGACCAAATATCTTGAAATACTCCTGTCACCAAACACCTGGAAATGCTGCATAAAATATAATCAATGATTTTTAAAATGTATAAACTCTCAGGAATGAAAAATGAAACCCTCAAAGGCTCAAAACAAAGGGAAATCTTTAAAACAGGTTACTCTAAATTTTTGTTACTCTAAACGTCATTACCAGTCTAAGTAACAAAAGGTCTTATGTGTAAATGCCACATGGAGTGGCCGCAAGATAGGGTGATAAAACTGAGATTCTTACATTGAACCAGGACTGTAGAGGTCTATATCCTCTGAAAACAGGTGGACTGGAAAAAAAAAAAAAAAAAACCACAGAAGTAAGCAACAAGGAACCTCCTCTAGCTCAGGCTCAGATCTGGGTGAATGGAAAAAATTGCCCCTGAGAATTTATAACCACATGCCTGCCCTCTTGTGGGTTTCACATACAGACTTACCTGCTGCAAGGACAGGTAAACCCCAAGCAGATAAATTAACATGAAAATGGATTCCCAGATGTCATTGCTGAGGTCCTGGCTGAAGAAAACAAGAAGCCTCTTGGTAAAAACACATCCTCAAATAAGGTCATACAGGATTCTCACAGATAACAAAAGCTTGCAATCCTAACTCACAAAACACTTGGGGAAACAGAACCATAATCAAGGCTCAGCAGAAAACAGCAAAATATGAACTTCCCATAATAGAATTATCAGGAAGGGCTATAAGACAAGCTGGTTTTAAACTATTTTTATAAGTTCAACAGGGAATTAAAAGCAGGTGAAAGGAATACAATATTATTTTTTTTTAAAAGAACCAAGCAAATTTAAAAGAGAGACAAAAGGGAAATATCCAGCTTCTATCATCCTCAACAAGAAATGTATGACCTCAGTAAGAAATCAGTCTGGGCTGAAAGAGAAATTGTCAGAGAACCTAAGGAAGCTTGAGGTTATTCTCCATACATTGTAAAGTGTTCTATAATTTGGGTATCTAGGTGGGGAGTCCCCAGAAGGCCCTGCTTGAGGTGATATCCAATGCTTACTCCTACTAAGGCATGAAGAGATTTATCCCCATTTGGGGTAATGTGACAAGACACTGGATGACAGCTAAATGACTGCTGATGGTATTTTTGAGAGTATAGGGAGAGCATCTTAGAAAAAGCTCTGTGAAATATCTTTATCTGCAGAACCTCTTTATCATGTTTTAACCTTTCAGCTTAATAGTTATACTTTATACTTCACAACAAAGTCCAATCTTTCAATTGTACCATATTAAACTCATACCTCTGTGTATTTGAATGAGTCTTCTTAATGAAACTTATTATAGTTTTTGCTGATTACCTAAATAAGAGGCGTTTATTTAAAATTTATTTCTAGTAACTTGTAGAAATATATGGGCAAACATATAGTGTGCAAAGAGTACCATCAATTTGCTCCAAACCAAAATTCAATTATATTGTTGGAGAAATGCCACTATAAAGGCCTACAGTTTGATATTATCATGTATTTATGTATTCACAGAGACTGTCCCCTCCCCTTCTGCTGGTTAGACCCAGGAGAAGCCTGGAACCATGGCAGAGGCCTCAGTACATGGTGTGGATGGCTGGAAAGGACAGGAATGTGTCAAATCACATCCATCACATTTGATGTTTCTGTCTTAATCCTTTCCTGGCTAAGGGAAATGCCACTCCTTTGGGTTCCTCTCTGCATTTCCAGCATGTATGAATCACTTGACAAAACCTGACGTTAAAAGAAATGCAAAGAGTAACAAAGTCAAGAAGCCCTTGTCTGACCCTGCTTCAAGGTAAACAAAAACCTGGTTTAAAAAGAGGCTTGGAGGAAGCAGATCCTTCTAGCCAGGTAGAAGGCCCTACACCTGCTGATTTCCTTTCCATCACAAGTCAGAGGCAGAGCCTCACTGCATTTGGGACCACTGTTTGCTGCTTGGAAGAAAGCACGGGAGCACTCCCAGCCATTGGACAAATACCAATTATGTTTCTCATTTAAGAAATAGTTATTTGAATGCAAACTACATAAAAGGCAGAGGGTATTTTCTTCTTTTATAGAGTTATAGTTTGTTATTTATCGGAAACACAGGCGGTTTCCCTGACTGTAATCTTGGAGTTGATGTGTCCACAGGGGGAGTAAATACTTGAAGGAAAAAGCAATATTGCCTGACTAGTAGAGCACTATCAGAGGTTTATTTTGTGGTTAGTATGAAAAAAAAAGAGACAGGTGATGACAGTTTTTTGGAGCAAAGCCAAAGGTTTCAAAGAGGAGACATTTTCCCTAAAGGAAAAGTTACTGGAGCTTCTTAGCAAGGAGGTGAGCTCTTATGTACATAATCATCATCCTGGGCTACTTTTAGCCTTCCTTATAGTGTACTCACCCTTGCCTTAAAACATCCAATCACAAAATTTGGCAAACAGTGCTTTCTTTCCAGTGAGTTAACCAAGTATTATTTCCAGTGAGTTAACTCTATATTACTGAGTGCCTACAGTGTGCTTACAGGTGTGTGTTAAATCCCATGGGGAGTAAAGATATTCAAGTCATATGCTCGCTTCTCATGGAATTTATGGTTTAAGAAGACAATAAAAAGTTTAGCCAGGCATGGTGGCAAGTGCCTATAGTCCCAGCTGCTCAGGAGGCTGAGGTGGGAGGATCGTTTGAACCTGGGAGGCGGAGACTGCAGTGAGCCAAGATCATGTCACTGCACTCCAGCCTGGGTGACAAAGTGAGACCCCCATCTCAAAAAATAAACAAGACAATAAAAAGTGTTTTGATAACTTCTGTACCTTTATGTGGGTTTACCTGTTCAACCTGCTTTGAGGGGCCCAATGGCTCTTCCGATGAACAGCTACTGCTCACTTTTCAACACTATGGCCCCGCCCACCACCCTTGACTATCCTGGCATAAAAGGCAGAATGCTTGGAAGTCTAAGGTAGTGGTTCTCAAAGTCCTTGGACCAGTAGCATCATCACCTTTGCGGAACTTTTTTAAGGTGCAAATTCTCAGGCCTTCTCCAGAGCTACTGAATTGGAAGCTCTGAGACTGAGCCCCAGCAATTTGTGTTTCAATAAGCATTGGTCTAAAGAAACTACTTTTTTGTCCTCCTACCTGCCAAATTGTCTTTCACTGGCCCTAGTTTCTACTTTCCACCTATTCAAGATTAGAGAAGTGGTTTTTTGTTTGTTTGTTTAACAAGTTAGGACACTTTAGGCTATAAGTCACAGCGGACACTTACTAAACTAGCTTAAAAAGTGAGAACATTTATTGACTCATGTAACGGGAAAACTAGCATAAGGGTGGGTTCTGTGGTTGACTTAATCTATCAGCCCTGGCTTGATTTCCCCCAAATTCCATCAATTCTGCCCTCTTCTGAGGGTTAACTTCACCCTCAGGCTCCCAGTGAGATGGCAGTGGCAGTTCAGTCTCACATATGCATACAAAAGCCTCCAGAGGAAGAGAGAGAGAGCTTGCTTCTGGAAACTCTCCGAAAGAGAGAGGGAAAACTTTCCCAGAACTCCCCAGCCACCTTTCCTCTTTTATCAAACTGTAGCACATACACATTCCGGAACTGATCACTGGCAGGATTGGATTGATCACTCAGGTCCATACCTGGATCTAGGGGTGGAGTCCACCCACAGAGGCCCCTGCTCCATGTAGAAAGAGGGTAGATGGCAAAAAAAAAAGTCAGGGTTCAGTTAGGAAGAAGAAAGGAAGAATGACTGATAGGCAGACAACCTCAAAGTTAGTAAGTTTCCAAGAACATGCTTTTAGAAAAGGAAGTCATCTGCTCTTGGCATGGCAGTGAAAGGTAAACACCATGAGGCTGGCAAGCCATGACCACTAACCCCTTAGCATTGAATTGCAATCAGTCTGGAGTGCAATTTGTCATATTTCACAAGCAAATTCAGGTAAGTGAAAAGGAAAAACTGTTTCTTTTTTCTTTCTCCTCCCATCATTCTCCCTCTTCTCCCATCCCAAAATAGTTTAATTTTATACTAAATACTAGCAGTCTTTTGGTCATTTCTTCACTGATATATATACACATTATAGATCATTAATGACATATTTCTCTCACAAATAATGTATCCTAGAACTATTTCCATAGATTACCAGACATTAAGTATAGCAGCAATTCTCAGCCAAGTACAATGTTAAGCAAAGGATATACAATGATAAGTAACAGTGGGTCCTCATCTGCAGAACTCATGTAGTACTCAGGAGACAGACACATGAACAAATGGACATAATGCAGTATGCAGTGGGCAATAATAGAAGTATGCCCACACTATATATATGTTACAAATGCCAAAGTAATGAACTTCATCTGAGGTATAACGTATGAAGGTGATAGATAACCCAGGGAAGTTTTGAGGGATAAACGAGGGGGAAAATAAGTTTAAGTTTTTAGATAATCCTTGGACATCAACATAGAAAACAAGGCATAGACAGCATAAGATTACTTGTGTATAACAAAGCAGGGGAACTGCCCCAGAGCAGGATGCTCCACTTTCATGTGCAGGTTCAAGGGCTCTATCTGTTATGAGATGTGTTGGAAATAATTTGCTACAAATGATAAAATACTAGAATATATTATACAAATAATTCAGAGCAGGTTCTGATAATAATTAATAACTTAGAGCAGCTTCAAGGTTATCACTATAATCTTATTATTATCACTATTATCTTATTATTATAATCCTCTGCATTCTCATTTGCATTCAGAGGTGGAAGAGAAAGAAGGTGGAGTTATATTTAGCCTGCTTGGAACTGAACATATTCCTGGCTTTCCCATTATTGTATACATGGGGATAAACAGGGTCTAAAGGCCCAGTGGGAAAAGGTTAGGGGACAGCTGTAGGATAATGCCATGTTACTACTTAATTCCTGAAGTCAACTTCTAAATTGTGGTAACCAAGGCCCCTGAAAAGGAAACCAAGGTGGCCTTAAATTTTTCCAGAATCCACTCAGTGATGAATGATGATGCTATTTAGCAGACACAATTTTTTATATGCACAATTTGTTTTGCTCCATAATTTTGCAGAGATATTTTCCTCCTTTTCCTTTAGTTTTGACGAATGGCAAATATATAGACCTTAAAATAAAAGTAAACCCATAGCTACAAGTCAGGAACTACTTCTCCATCTTAATGATACAAACAAAAATCAAGGTAAAACTACATGTTTTCACTGACTAGGAAATGGTCACCCCAGTAAAAACAGACGCATGCAACAAACAAATGCAGCACAGCCAAGTTCAGAAGTAACTGTATGTGTATCTATACATGAGTGTGTCCATTTAGGTACAGAGAAGAGAAGGGGAAAGCGAACTACTATCTGATGTGAACATAAATTTCTCTAAGAGTAGGTAACCTTGGTTGCTCTTAGGTCTATTTGTCATGTGCATCAGGGTCCTCACATTTTTTATTTTATTCTGTTATTTTCCCTGACACTGATGTTCCATCTCACCCTGTGGAAGTACAAGGCCACATATCATACTCTACTCCACCTCATGGTCCCAGTTTTGGACCTTTAACTCCCTATAGTTATAATCCTACTTGCCAGGCTCCTTTGGAATCTAAATCTTTGGAAGCATAAAGCATTTGCCTCAAGCAATCAGAGAACATATCTCTTGTGAGTGACACTCAACACATTATGAATGTTCAATCAATTTTACTGATGACGGTAGCAGAAAATGTCCCTTGGAAGAAGAGCATCAGAAAAACACCTCCTGACAGACAACTACCAAATAGCTTTGAATTTAATACTTTACTCAGATCTCACATTAATGAATGTATAGTGCCAGTTGTCAATTATATACTCAGAAAGGCAAAATTCATGCACTGTGTTATGTATAATCATTTAACGTGACTCTGTAGGTGAGAGCATTTGATGATTATTATTGATTTTAAGTATGCCATTATTAAAGTCAGGGGAACCAAGTTGAAGGTCAAAATTTGCTGTGTGATTGCATTTCTTTCCATTTAATTTCCACACTTAATTCTATTATTTAGTTATATTCAAATTTGCCAGTTAGAATTAAAACAAATACCTTTAAATACATGACAAATCTGTTTACAAATGTATCTCTCTCTTAAGAAAATGAGCACTTTCTTCATTATTAGTTATGTCAAAAAAATAATAATAGCCAAGAAGATAACTAGAACCTATATTTTCCCTTAAATCTCTCCCCATTATAAATTTTCTTCTTAATTTTTTTGAATTTTAATGTTTCATTTTAAGTAACAGGAGTTGCAAAATAATACAAGAAAGTCTAGTAAACTCTTCACCTAGCTTACCTGAATGTAACATCTTATACAACCACAGTACTTGAAATATTATAAACTCATCTACAAATCTTATTCAGATTTTGCCATTTGTCCCACTAAAGTGCTTTTTCTGGTCTAAGATCTACTCAGGGTCATTCACTGTGTTTATTTGTCATGCCTCCTTAGTCTGCCCCAATCCAGGACATTTCTTCAGTCTTTCTTTGTCTTTTATAACCATGACAGTTTTTAAGTGTACTAGCCTGTTATTTTATAGAATAAATATAGAATGTTATAGAATAAATACAGAATTCCTCTATTTGGGTTTGATGTTTGCTCATCATTAAATTCAGGTGATATATTTTTGGCAAGACTATCACTTAATGATATTATATACATTTTTCAGTGTATCAAGGCAAACATGTCATATGTCCCAATATTGATGATGTTAACTTTGGTCACTTGGTTATGGGGTGTCTGCCAGGCTGATCCAATATCAAGTTACTGTATTTCTCTTTGAAATTACTAGATATTTTGTGGCGCTATACTTTGAGATTATCCAAATACTTCTGTCTAATTGTTTTAGCATTCAGTGATGATTCTTGCCTATAACTCTTATTATTACAGTATTTAATAAATGGTAGGGAGTTTCAAGAGTAATGTACAAAAGAAAAAAAATTAAACATTCAAAAATAAGTGATTTTTCTATTTCCATCACTTCTTCTACATTTGTTAATTAGAGTTCTGCTATAAGAAGATATTTCCATTCTCTCAGTTTATTAATTAATTTTAACCCTATGAACATATGGATATTTATTTTAGTCTATGAATTACAATTCATTACCATCATAACTTATTTTGTTGCTCAAATTTGTTTTCAATTTGGCCAGTGGTTGCTCTTCTAACTGGGCTTCTGTATTCACTTGACAGATCCCAATCATTTCTTGAGCACAGCCTTATTTTCTAGTGTAATAAGATGCTCTAGGATCATATACTTCCTCAACCTCAGTCCTGCAAGCAGCCATTTCTCTGAGAAGGTGAAGTTTCCTCTATTTGGGAAGGATATTTAGAAACAAAGATCTGAGCTGGGAGAGCTCATGGCTACTGGGCTTTCACTGTTTCTAGGCCTCTCAGTGGACAGAACTGGAAAATATATGTATGTATACTAAAGCCATGCATACACAAGCATTTGTATCTATTTCTTTATACTTGTGTGTATGTATTAGGAATTGTGTGTATATATTAGTTGTATTAATTGTGTGTATATATTAGTTCATACTCATACCTATAATTCTAATCCATCACAGAGGTCATTCCAGTCTTCCTTCTTCCCTTATTTGTACTTTCTTCTTCTGAAAATGAGACACTTAGTTTTCATTATCTGCAATATATTTACCTAATTCCTCTAAAGGACACATAATTTCAAACTTGCTAACTCTGTGAAAAACCAGCCATTAACTAAAAAGCACTGTGTGCAGTTCTTTCACCTTTTAATATATAATCAAAAACTGTTTTTCCAAGTTGCTTAGATGAATTATTTCCTTCACTATTCCACTCACTGTTGTTATATTACTCGTGTGTAATAGTTAGATTGATTTATTGCTATTTGTTTTCCACTTTTCGTTTCCCCATATCCTGAATAATTTTTTAAGTAAGTGAAATACTAACATGGTTCTAAAAGTCAGAAGTATATAAAAAGATATATTAAGACTCACTCCCACTTCATTTCTTCTCTATTTCCATTCTCCTTCATTTTTTCCCTCCCATATTAGTCCATTCTCGCACTGCTATAAAGAAATACCTGAGACTAAGTAATATATAAAGAAAAGAGCTTTAATTGGCTCATAGTTCTGCAGGCTGTACAGGAAGCATAGTGGCTTCTGCTTCTGGGGAGTGTCAGTAAACTTACAATCATGGCAGAAGATGTGAAGGGGTAGGAGACACATCTTACATGGCCAGAACAGAAGCAAGGCAGTGGGGACAGAGGTTCCACACACTTTCAAACAACCAGATCTCATGAGAACTCCCTATCATAGCAACAGCCCCAAGGGGGACGGTGTTAACCATAAGAAACCACCTCCATAATCCAATCACCTCCCACCAGGCCCCACCCCCAACATTGGGAATTACAATCTGACACAGATTTGGGCAGGGACATAGATCCAAACCATACCACCTCCCATATATAACCAGTCTCATTTGTTTCTGGCTTCTCCATCCTGTGTTTCTCTGTTCATGAATGTACATTTCTTAGTTGTCTGTCTCCCTTACAAGAAAGGCACCATACTACAGGTAGTCATTTACATTTTGCGTTTTTTCACTTGATATATCAAGGAAATCATTCCATCCCAGTTCATAGAGATTATAATTTATTTTTAAGTCTTTTGTTTTGGGGATAAAATTTTCTTCAGACAGATAGAGGAAAATAATATGACAGCTTGTTCAAATTCTGTAATATTTGAACTAATATTTCTCAGAAGAAAATGTTTCTTAAAACACCACTGGCACAGATACGTATGCCTACATCTGGCAGAATTCCACATTTATTGCACGAAACATCTCCTACTCATCTACGATAAAGCATCTCACATAAAACAATATTCCACATAGATTTTAAAGCACGTTATTATTTTGGCTATCTCTCTTTTGAGGTATATTTTAACTGCCTGGTAATTTAATAAATTATTAAAGAATACTTATTAAAAACCTTCCTAATGCTTGTAATTATGGGCTAAGACACTGTAGCTAGGAAAATAAGAAGTTCTATTTTACTTTCTAGAAGAAAGTGTTCTTTCTGTAAATCCCAGCTATATGCCCAGAAAGTGATGTTAAAAGTGCCATAGAAATTCAGATGGACAGACATATGCTCAATAGATTGGTTAGAGACATCAGCAAATTTGTGTTTGTTACTAATATTATTGAACCAATGGTGTTTTGTTGTTATTGTTGTTGTTTTACTAATGAAATATGATAGGTCTGAAAAACAAGCTATTCTGCCACCTGTGGCAGAATGTAACATTAGCAGATGATTCTAAACTCCAAACTAACCTAACAACTCAATGGACCCTGACTTTCATCTTGTTAATATATAACTTAATCATCACTGGAAAACAATGAACCAGTCACAAGAACGAACAGGCAAGAAAGAAAACACAAACATCAACAGGCTCGAAAGCAAAAGGAAGGACATGAACAACAACTAAACTCCCACACAGTCAGCTTTTCTATGGTCTGATGATCATTAACATAGATAACACAGTGTTGGTGGAGGAGTTATTCTGAATCCTTTGAGTTTTACCTCTTAAAAACTATCTTTCTCAGTATAGTACTAGTGTTTCTCAATCTTTTTTATATTATCAATGCTCCTCAGGTGCTGTTTTAGACATGTTTTTTCTAATCCCCCCTTGTAAAATTTTAATACCACAAATATATAATATATCTACTGTACATAAGTATATCTGTGCTTTATATATTTAAAAAGTAGAATATGTTTTGCTCCCTAAGAACCAATTTTCACCTATCTGAGGGCAATACTGCCCATGTGAGGATGCAGGCTTTAGATATTCTCCATGAAATCATTTCCTGTTTAAAACTCTTTCATTTCCAAAATAAGTATATATGAGAAATAACCAAATAAGTGTCAAACCACAGAGCAATAAATAAGAAGCAGAAGAAAATAGCTAACCATTGAAAATAATAGGCTGAATGCAGTGGCTCATGCCTGTAATTACAGAACTCTGGGAGGCCCAGGCAGGAGGATAACTTGAGCTCAGGAGTTTGAGACCAGTCTCAGCAACATGGCAAAACCTCATCTCTACAAAAAAAAAAAATAAAATAAAAGCAAAAATTAGCTGGACATGGTTGGGAGGGCCTGTAGTCCCAGATCCTCAGGAGACTAAGGTAGGAATATTGCCTAAGCCCAGGAAGCAGAGGTTGCAGTGAGTCAAGACTGCACCACTGCACTCCAGCCTGGGTGACAGAGAGAGATCCTGTCTCAAAAAATTAAAATAAACTATAATTCAAATATAATCAGGGATAAATGAAAACAGATTTCTGCATTAATAAGACTCCACAGCAGTTATAAGTGACTACATGGTAAAGTTGGCTGGCTTTGCCAAAGCTGAACCTCATATTTCACTATTAAAGAAAGCTGTCTTCACTAATAAAACTGCAGTTCCACTTTCCAAGGACAGTAAACACCAAATCTTCTAGCCTTGACTCGTATTTAGCTATGTCACTCATGGCCTTACTATCAGAGAAAAGTTAACAAACAAGCAAATTAAGTCACCTTTTTAAGATAATTCTCAGAAAAGAATCATTTTATCAGAGATTGTAAAATTGGAACTAAAAAAGGTAATTTGATAATAAATGACTCACTTTTCAATAGGAAGCATGTAGGTTTTTTTAAAATTATGAAATAATAAAATTAGGAGATTATTTTTAGCATTAGCCATGCTGAGGATAGAAGAAGCTAAGAGGAATTCAAGACAGTCATTTCCCAATAAACTGGGGAAACATATTGATCTTTCCCTCCTAGTGTCTCAATCTCCCTAGAAACAAATGCTGGGAAAGAGCTGGTATAATCGACATTTGTGAAAGTCAAATAAGAATACCAGAATTGGAACAGAGAAAAGCAATGTACACTGAGTGCCAATTTCATTGTTAGTATATTTATTTTTTAAAACTACCCCATGAGGTGATATTTCACTTCAGTTTAACATATGAGAAAAATACTGCTTAGAAAGGTGATCTAACTCATCAGGATCACACAAGATGATGGAACATGGATTTAGATCCAGGTCTAAGCCTGAAATTAAATTCCTTGTTCCACCATGGGTCCCGGACCTTTCTATAGTCACCTACTGTTCTTACTCACTTTTTCATGCTACTTCTTCCTACACTTTCCTCTTTCTTTCTTCCTTAATATACTGGTACACAAAACCTGCATGTCCTCATATGCCCTTAGCTATTTGGTTGTTCTTCCACTTTATAACTCCATGAAATACTTGAAGGTACAGGTCTTTCTTCCAGTTCTTCTGGAGGAGTCTTAAGAACAACTGCCTGCTGAATGACCTGCTTTTCATCGTCAAGTGCCAGCCAGTAGAAAAATGCTTTGCATTGTATAGCTTAGCATTTTTCTTTGCTTCATTTTCCTTTTACTCTCAATCCTCAGGACCTGGGTTTGCACCTTTGAGTAAAGCACCTGAATTTCTTGCCTTGGGTTCTGTTTTCTAGAAGAACTAATTAAGACTTTTATACTTAGCTTTATGATATTTAGGATTTTTATACAGTGTTGTATTGAAAAAATTTTTTTACTAATACTTTAAGTTCTGAGGTACATGTGCAGAATGTGTAGTTTTGTTACATAGGCATACACATGCCATGGTGGTTTGCTGCATCCATCACTGCATCATCTACATTAGGTATTTCTCCTAATGCTATCCATCCCCTAACCCTGAACCCCCTGCTACCCCTCCCCCCAGCCCCTGACTCCCTGACAGGCCCAGGTATGTGATGTTCCCCTCTCCATGTCAATGTGTTCTCATTGTTCAACACTCCCTTATGAGTGAGAACATGTGGTGTTTGGTTTTCTGTTCTTGTGTCAGTTTGCTGAGAATGATGGTATCCAGCTTTATCCATGTCCCTGCAAAGGACATGAACTCATCCTTTCTTATGGCTGCATAGTATTCCACGGTGTATATGTGCCACATTTTCTTTATCCAGTCTATTATTGATGGGCATCTGGGTTGATTCCAAGTCTTGGCTATTGTGAAACAGTGCTGCAATAAACATATGTGTGCATGTGTCTTTATAATAGAATGATTTATAATCCTTTGGGTATTAATCCAGTAATGGGATCACTTGCTCAAATGGTATTTCTAGTTCTAGATCCTTGAGGAATCGCCACACTCTTCCACAATGGTTGAACTAATTTACACTTCCACCAACAGTGTAAAGGTGTTCCTATTTCTCCACATCCTCTCCAGCATCTGTTGTCTCCTGGTATTTTAATGATCGCCATTCTAACTGGCATGAGGTGGTATCTCAATGTGGTTTTGATTTGCATTTCTCTAATTACCACTGATGATGAGCATTTTTTCATATGTTTGTTGGCTGCATAAATGTCTTCTTTTGAGAAGTGTCTGTTCACATCTTTCATCCACTTTTTGATGGTTTTTTTTTTTCTTGTAAATGTGTTTTAAGTTCTTTGTAGATTCTAGATATTAGCCCTTAGTCAGATGGGTAGATTGCAAAAAATTTTTCCCATTCTATTGGTTGCAGGTTCACTCTAATGATAGTTTCTTTTGCTGTGCAGAAGCTCTTTAGTTTAATTAGATCCCATTTGTCTATTTTGGCTTTTGTTGCCACAGCTTTGGCGTTTTAGTCATGACATCCTTGCCTATGTCTATGTCCTGAATGGTACTGCCTAGGCATTCTTCATAGGTTTTTATGGTGTTAGGTCTTATGTTTAAATCTTTAATCCATCTAGAGTTAATTTTTGTATAAGGTATAAGGAAGGGATCCAGTTTCAGCTTTCTGCATATGGCTAGCCAGTTTCCCCAAAACCCTTTATTAAATAGGGAATCCTTTCCCCATTGCTTGTTTTTGTGAGGTTTGTCAAAGATCAGATGGTTATAGACGTGTGGTGTTATTTCTGAGGTCTCTGTTCTGTTCCATTGCTCTATATCATTGTTTTTGTACCAGTACCATGCTGTTTTGATTACTGTTGCCTTGTAGTATAGTTTGAAGTCAGGTAGTGTGATGCCTCCAGCTTTGTTTTTTGTTTTTGTTTTGCTTAGGATTGTCTTGGCTATGCGGGCTCTTTCTTGGTTCCATATAAAATTTATGGTGGTTTTTTTTCCAATTCTATGAAGAAAGTCAGTGGTAGCTTGATCGGGATAGCATTGAATCTATAAATTACTTTGAACAGAATGGCCATTTTCACAATATTGACTCTTCCTTACCACGAGCATGGAATGTTTTTCCATCTGTTTCTGTCCTCTCTTATTTCCTTGAGCAGTGGTTTGTATCTCCTTGAAAAGCACCTTCACATACCTTGTTAGTTGTATTCCTAGGTATTTTATTTTCTTTGTAGCAATTGTGAATGGGAGTTCACAGTTTGGCTCTCTGTTTTTCTGTTATTGGTGTATAGGAATGCTTGTGATTTTTGCACATTGATTTTGTATACTTAGACTTTGCTGAAGTTGTTTATCATCTTAAGGAGATTTTGGGCTGAGACAATGGGGTCTTCTAAATATAAAATCACATGGTTTACAAATAGAGACAATTAGACTTCCTCTTTACCTAACTGAATACCTTTATTTCTTTTTCTTGCCTGATTGCCCTGGCCAGAACTTCCAATACTATGTTGAATAGGAGTGGTAAGAGAGGGCATCCTTGTCTTGTGCCGATTTTTAAAGGGAATGCTTCCAGCTTCTGACCATTCATTATGATATTGGCTGTGGGTGTGTCACAAATAGCTCTTATTATTTTGAGATATATTCCATCGATATCTAGTTTATTGAGAGTTTTTAGCATGAAGCGTTGTTAATTTTGTTGAAGGCCTTCTCTGCATCTATTGAGATAATCATGTGGTTTTTGTCTTTGGTTCTGTTTATGTGATGGATTACGTTTATAGATTTGCATATCTTGAAACAAGCCTTGCATCCCAGGGATGAAGCCGACTTGATCATGATGGATAAGCTTTTTGATGTCCTGTTAGATTCAGTTTGCCAGTATTTTATTGAGGATTTTTGCATCAATGTTCAATCATGGATATTTGCCAAAATTTTTCTTTTCTGGCTGTGTCTCTGCTAGGTTTTGGTATTAGGATAATGCTGTTCTCATAAAATCAGTTAGGGAGGATTCCTTCTTTTTCTATTGTTTGGAATAGTTTCAGCAAGAATGGTACCAGCTCCTCTTTGTACCTCTCATAGGATTTGGCTGTGAACCCATCTGGTCATGGACTTTTTTTTGGTTGGTAGGCTATTAATTGCTGCCTCAATTTCAGACCTTGTCATTGTTCTATTCAGGGACTCGACTTCTTTCTGGTTTAGTCTTGGGAAGGTGTAAGTGTCCAGGAATTTAACCATTTCTTCTAGATTTACTGGTTTATTTGCATAGAAGTATTTGTAGTATTCTCTAATGGTAGTTTGTATTTCTGTGGGATTGGTGGTGATATCTCCTTTATAATTTTTTATTGCATCTATTTGATTCTTCTCTCTTTTCTTCATTAGTCTGGCTAGTGGCCTATCTATTCTGTTGATCTTTTCAAAAAACTAGCTCCCACATTCACTGATTTTTGGAAGGGTTTTTTTGTGTCTCTATCTCCTTCAGTTCTGCCCTGATCTTAGTTATTTCTTGTCTTCTGCTAGGCTTTATATTTGTTTGATCTTACTGCTCTAGTTCTTTTAATCATGATATTAGGGTGTGGATTTTAAATCTTTACTCATTTCTCTTGTGAGCACTTAGTGTTATAAATTTCCCTCTATATACTGCTTTAAATGAGATTCTGGTACATTTTATCTTCATTCTCATTGGTTTCAAAGAACATCTTTATTTCTGCCTTCATTTCATTATTTATCCAGTAGTCATTCAGGAGAAGGTTGTTCAGTTTCCATGTAGTTGTGCAGTTTTGAGTGAGTTTCTTAATCCTGAGTTCTAATTTGATTGCACTGTGATCTGAGAGACTGTTATGATTTCTGTTTATTTGCATTTGCTGAGGAGTGTTTTATGTCTAATTATGTGGTCAATTTTAGAATAAGTGTGATGTGGTGCTGAGAAGAATATACATTCTGTGGATTTGGGGTGGAGAGTTCTGTAGATGTCTATTAGGTCTGTTTAGTCCAGATCTGAGTTCAAGTCCTGGATAACCTTGTTAATTTTCTGTCTCATTGATCTGTCTAATATTGACAGTGGGTGTTAAAGTCTCCCACTATTATTGTGTGTGCATCTAAGTCTCTTCATTGGTCATTAAGAACTTGCTTTCTGTATCTGGGTGCTCCTGTATTGGGTGCATATATATTTAGGATAGTTAGCTCTTCTTGTTGCATTAATCTCTTTACCATTATGTAATGTCCTTCTTTCTCTCTTTTGATCTTTGTTGGTTTAAAGTGTGTTTTATCAGAGACTAGGATTGCAACCCCTGCTTTTTCTTTTTTTTTTTTTGCTTTCCATTTGCTTGGTAAATTTTCCTCCATCCCTTTATTTTGAGCCTATGTGTATCTTTGCAAGTGAGATATGCCTCCTGAATGCAGCACACCAATGGGTCTTGACTCTTTATCCAATTTGCTAGTCTGTGTCTTTTAATTGGGACATGTAGCCCACTTACATTTAAGATTAATATTGTTATGTGTGAATTTGATCCTGCCATTTTGATGCTAGCTGGTTGTTTTGCCCATTAGTTGACATAATTTCTTCATAGTGTCGATAGTCTTTACAATTTGGTATGTTTTTGCAGTGGCTGGTACTGGTTGTTCCTTTCCAGGTTTAGTGCTTCCTTCAGGAGCTCTTGTAAGGCAGGCCTGGTGATAACAAAATCTCTCAGCATTTGCTTGTCCGTAAAGGATTTTATTTCTCCTTCACTTATGAAGCTTAGTTTGGCTGGATACAAAATTCTGGGTTGAAAATTCTTTTCTTTAAGGATGTTGAAGATTGGCCCCCACTCTCTTCTGGTTGTAGGGTTTCTGCTGAGAGATCCAAAGATTGGCCCCCACTCTCTTCTGGTTGTAGGGTTTCTGCTGAGAGATCCATTGTGAGTCTGATGGGCTTACCTTTGTGGGTAACCCGACCTTTTTCTCTGGCTGTCCTTAGCATTTCTTTCCTTCATTTCAACCCTGGTGAACCTGATAATTATCTGTCTTGGGGTTGCTGTTTTCAATGAGTATTTTTGTGGTATTCTCTGTATTTCCTGAATTTGAATATTGGCCTGCTTTGCTAGGCTGGGGAAGTTCTCCTGGACAATATCCTGAAGAGTGCTTTCCAACTTGGTTTCATTCTCCCTGTCACTTTCAGGTACACTGATCAAACACAGATTTTGTCTTTTCACATAATCCCAGATTTCTTGGAGGCTTTGATTGTTTCTTTTCATTCTTTTTTCTCTAATCTTGCCTTCTTGCTTTATTTCACTGAGTTGATCCTGAATCTCTGATATCCTTCCTTCAGCTTGATCTATTCAGCTATTGAAATTAGTGTATGCTTCACGAAGTTCTCATGCTGTGTTTTTCAGCTCCATCAAGTCGTTTATGTTCTTCTCTATACTGGTTATTCTAGTTAGCATTTCATCTAACCTTTCCTTCAAGGTTCTTAGCTTCCTTTCATTGGGTTAGAACATGCTCCTTTAGCTCAGAGAAGTTTATTAACCACCTTCTGAAGCCTGCTTCTATCAATTCATCAAACACATTCTCCATCCAGTTTTGTTCCCTTGCTGGTTAGATGTTGTGATCCCTTGGAGAAGAGGTGTTCTGGTTTTTGGAGTTTTCAGCCATTTTGCACCACCTTCTTCCCATCTTCATAGATTTATCTTCCTTTGGTGTATGAAGTTGGTGACCTTTGGATGGGGTCTCAGAGTGGACTTCTAATAGGCCCCTCTGCTGGAGGTCTGCTGGAGTTTGCTGGAGGTCTACTCCAGACTCTGCTTGCCTGGCAATCACCAGTGGGAGCTGCAGAACAGCAAAGATTGCTGCCTTTTCCTTCCTCTTGTAGCTTTGTCCCAGAAGGGTACCTACCAGATGCCAGCCAGAGCTTTCCTGTATGAGCTGTCAGCCCCTGCTTGGAGATGTCTTCTAGTCAGGATATACAGGGGTCAGGGAGACACTTGAGGAGGCAGTCTGTCCCTTATCAGAGCTCAAGCACTATGCTGGGAGATCCATTGCTCCCTTCAGAGCTGTTGGGCAGGTACATTTAAGTCTGCTGAAGTTATACCCACAACTGCCCCTTTTCCCAGGTGCACTGTCCCAGGAAGGTGGGGCTTTATTTATAAGTCCCTGACAGGCTGCTGCCTTTTTTCAGAGATGCCCTACCCAGTGGGGAGGGAGTCTAGTGACACAGTCTGCCATCAGTGGCCTTGCTGAGAAGCCATGGGCTCCACCTAGTCGCTGTGTAAACTTCTTGGTGACTTTGTTTATATAGGCAAGGTTAAAACCATCTACCCAAGCCTCAGCAATGGCAGATGCCCCTCCCCACACCAAGCTTGAACATCCTAGGTCCAGCTCAGACTGCTGTGCTGGCTGCAAGAATTTCAAGCCAGTGGATCGCTTTTCAACAGATTCTTCTTCCAGAACTAAAACCTTACCCTGTCCCATCACAGGCTTCTTTTTTTTTTTTTTTTTTTTTTTTTTGAGACAGAGTCTTGCTCTGTTGCCAGGCACCAGGCTGGAGCGCAGTGGCACAATCTCGACTCATTGCAACCTCTACCTCCCATCACAGGCTTCTTAAAGTTCTTTCCCTGAAAATCTCCTTTATCTCAAACTTGTTCTTAACAGAAAATTTCAGTCTCTCCTGCCTTCACCTCAATTCCAATTAATCTTTTTTTTTCCTAGACTCTCAACCATTGTCAGTTTCCTGGCTCATGTATGCACATAAATCCAAGGTACAATAGAAAGCCCACAGAATACAAGTCAGAATAATTGGTCAATCCATCTAGTCTTAGAATATAAGCAGGGTTGGGCCTGGTTAGCACTGGGATGGGAGAGGACTTGTGTGTAGTCCCTGATCTGTCTATGACAAGCTGGTGACGTCTGCTAAAATCACTTAGCATTGCTATGCTTCAGTTTCTGCTTCTGAGAAATCAAAAGCTAAATTAAAATCTTTCCCAGCAATTATGCCAAAATTCTAGAGATACTTTCTGTTCTTCTTTGGTGTTTTTTATTTGTTTTATTAAAAAAAATTTTTTTTTAAATGGAGTCTCCTTGTGTCACCCAGGCTGGAGTGCAATGGCACAATTTCAGTTCAATGCAACCTCTGCCTCCTGGGTTCAAGCAATTCTCTTTTCTCAGCTTTCTAAGGAGCTGGGATTACAGGCGTCCGCCACAACACTCAGCTGAGTTTTGTACTTTTAGTAGAGACAGGGTTTCACCATGTTGGCCAGGCTAGTCTTGAACTCCTGACCACAGGTGATCCATCTGCCTTGGCCTCTCAAAATGCTAGGATTACAGGTGTGAGCCACCATGACCAGCCACTTTCTGCTCTTTAATGACATTCTGGAATACAGCTGAAATCCACTTGTGGTATATCTGAAAGTCTAGCATATATATTTTTGTCTTTCAAAATGTACTTGAAATCTATCATCTTCATTTTCAGGATCATTGTTGAATAACAGGGTTAATTCCCAAATTAACATACTCTTATAGAAGATAAAGTCTCCTTTTTCATCTTTTTCCTATCTTCAAACAGACCTTCTCTCTGCCTGTCTCTCTCCCTACCCTCTTTACTCTCATCCTGCTGTTAAAGCAAACTAAATATGACCTGAGAAGGACTGTATACTTCTATATTTGAATCCCTGTGGATGAATGGTAACCTAACTTAATACGCAGACAAAACTGGAAACCTAACTTAGTAGTATGCACCTGTAACAATAACTAAGTCTTGGCCAATCCCAGCAGCCATACTTCAATCATTCACAAACCGCTGAGTGTTCATGTTGTGTTCAAATAAAGTAAACGCTGAGCTGTAACCAATCTAGCCACTCTGTACCTCACTTTCAGTTTCTGTACGTCATTTCCCCTTCTTTTGTCTATAAATCTTCTTCCACCATGTGGCTGCACTGGGGGCTCTGTGAATCTGCTGTGATTCTGGGAGCTGGAGATTTGCAAATCGTTCATTGCTCAATTAAAACTCCTTTAAATGATCACTGCCCACAACTCATGCTTCTTTCTACCTCTTCTTCCCTCACTTTACTCACTCACAGACATTATGAATAAAGCAGCAGAGACAAAATTAGAAAGCTAGTAAACATGCTGAACTATATTTGGGAATAAGGTTCATGACAAAGTCATTTGTATACTAATAGTAATTTATTCTGATTTAGCTCACTCAAAAATGAGTTGAAGAGTTGTCCCCATCCCCAGGTGACTCCCACTAGATTTATATGGATATTTTCTGGTTGTGGCCCAGGGGTATCATACATAGACTCAATGACTTCTGTGAAGAGGGAGAGGTTTTAGGTCAGAGTCCATTGAAAAGTTGCTTTTGTCCCAACCAGAGTCCAGGTAGACCATAGAGCTGTTCTCTCAACTGCCCAATGGTCAGGGAAGAGCTGATTCCAAAGAATATGCTTTGAAGGAAAGCAAACCTCTTAATATGCTGAATTTTCACATATTTGTGCAGAAACATGTAGGAACAGAAATAACTAAAACCAGAAAGAATAAGAACTTCCACCTACTGTTGTTGAAGACACTGCAAGATTTCCCAGTTGGTAATAAAAGCCTGGGAGTGGGAAAAGCTGAAGTTTCAAGACCAGGACATCAGAGAAAAACATCTAAATAAGACAAGAGCAGAGACACTCCAGCAAAGGAGTTTTGCAACTTCCAAATCAGGAGGTATTGAAGATTGAATATGAGAATGCTGTTGCATGTTATCTGCCATTTGCTTTAAGTTGACATTAAGCAATATGAGGTTCTTTGCACTTAATCCCTCAGCTGCTCTAACAAAGTTCCTATTAAGGTACCTGGTTGTGTGTCATTGAGGAGAGACATCTAGGTCTCAGGGAACAATTGTAGATCCTGTACCCATATTACAGAGAAGTAGCCTACCCTGGTACCTAAATAAGATATTTTCCTGCTGGTTGTGGCACATTCTACATTAGTAGCAAATGCAACATTTATTAACAGAGACAACTAGATTCTTGGGCGATCATCGCAGATGAAAGGCAGGACTACATTGAAGCTCTGACTCAGATGGACAGAGCAGCATGCAAGAATAAATCAGGAAACCTGAGAGGACCCACATACCCCCTGAAGGAAAAGGATTGCTCTGCAGGACCCAGGAAACACCTCAAATACTATGCTGGTATTCATGGCTGAGAGACTCACAGATAGTTCACACCACAGGACTCTGCAGACAACCCCAGTACCAGCCCAGAACCTGGTAGACTTGCTGGCTGGTTAGATCCGGAACAGAGATAACAATCACTACAACTCAGCTCTAAGGAAGCCATATCCATTAAAAAAAAAAGTGGGGGAAAGTACTGTATCAAGGGAACACACCGTGGGACAAAAGAATCTGAACAACAGCTTTCAGCCCTAGACCTTCCCTCTGACAGAGCCTACCCAAATGAGAATGAACCAGAAAATCAACTCTAGTAATATGACAAAACAAAGTTCTTTAACACCTCCAAAAAATTCACACTAACTCACCAGCAATGGACCCAAATCAAAAAGAAATCTCTGATTTACCTGAAAAAGAATTCAGGAGTTTACTTATTAAGCTAATCAGGGAGGCACTGGAGAAAGGTGAAGCCCAGTGTAAAGAAATCTAAAAAAAATAACACAAGAAGTGAAGGGAGAAATATTCAAGAAAATAGATATCACAAATAAGAAACAATCAAAACTTCAGGAAACAATGGACACACTTCTAGAAATGCAAAATGCCCTGGAAAGTCTCAGTGATATAACTGAACAAGTAGAAGAAAGAAATTCAGAGCTTGAAGACAAGGTCTTCAAATTAACCCAGTCCCACAAAGACAAAGCAAAAAGAGTGAGAAAATATGAAGAAAGCCTCCAGGAAGTCTGGGATTATGTTAAATGACCAAACCTAAGAATAATCAATGTTCCTGAGGAAGAATAGAAATCTAAAAGTTTGGAAAACATATGTGGGGGAATAATCAAGGAAAATTTTTCTGGCCTTGCTAGAGACCTAGACATCCAAATATAAGAAGCACAAAGAACATGTGGAAAATTCATCACAAAAAGATCATTGCCAAGGTACATTGTCTTCATGTTATCTAAAGTTAAGACAAGGGAAAGAATCCTAAGAGCTGTGAGACAAAAGCACCAGGTAACCTATAAAGGAAAACCTATCATATTAACAGCAGATTTATCAGCAGAAACCCTACAAGCTAGAAGGGATAGGGGCCCTATCTTCAGCCTCCTCAAACTAAACAATTAGCAACCAAAAATTTTATATCCAGTGAAACTAAGCTTCATATATGAAGAAAAGATACAGTCATTTTCAGACAAACAAATGCTGACAGAATTCGCTACTGCCAACTACTAGCATAAGAACTGCTAAAAGGAGCTCCAAATCTTGAAACAAATCCTGCAAACAAATCAAAACAGAACCTCTTTAAAGCATAAACCTCACAGGATCTATAAAACAAAAATACAATTTAAAAAACAAAAAACAAGGTATACAGACAACAAATAGCATGATGAATGGAATGATACCTCACATCACAATACTAACATTAAATGTAAAAGGCCTAAATGCTCCACTTAAAAGATACAGAATTGCAGATCGGATAAGAATTCACCAACTATCTACTGCCTTCAAGAGATTCACCTAACACATAAGGACTTGTACAAACTTAAGGTAAAGGGGTGGAAAAAGACATTTCAGGCAAATGGACACCAAAAGTGAGCAGGAGTAGCTATTCTTATATTAGACAAAACAAACTTTAAAGCAACAGCAGTTAAAAAAGACAAAGAAGAACAATTATATAATGATAAAAGGGCTTGATATCACAATCCTAAACCCATATACACCTAACACTGGAGTTCCCAAATTTATAAAACAATTACTAATAGACCTAAGAAATGAGATAGATAGCAACACAATAATAGTGGGGGACTTCAATACTCCACTGACAGCACTAGACAGGTCATCAAGACAGAAAGTCAACAAAGAAACTATATTTGGAATTTAAACTATACCCTGGAACAAATGGACTTAACAGATATATACAGAACATTCCATCCAACAAAGTTGAAATTATACCAATCACTCTGTCAGACCACAGTGGAATAAAACTGGAAATCAACTCAAAAAAGGAACCTTTAAAACCATGCAAATACATGGAAGTTAAATAAGCTGCTCCTGAATGATCACTGGGTCAAAACTGAAATTAAAATCAAAGTTAAAAAATTCTTCAAACTGAACAACAATAGTGACACAACCTATCAAAACCTCTGGGGCACAGCAAAGTCAGTGCTAAGAGGAAAGCTGATAGCTCTAAATGGCTAAATCAAAAAGTCTGAAAGAGCACAGACGATCTAAGGTCACACCTCAAAGAACTAGAGAAACAAGAAAAAGCCAAACCCAAACCCAGCAGAAGAAAGGTAATAACCAAGATCAGAGCAGAACTAAATGAAATTGAAACAAACAAACAACAATACAAAAGATAAATGAAACAAAAAGCTGGTTCTTTGAAAATACAAATAAAATTGATAGACCATTAGTAAGATTAACCAAGAAAAGAAGAGAGAAAATCCAAATAAACTCAATAAGAAACAAAATAGAAGATATTACAACTGATACCATAGAAATACAAGGCTACTATGAACACCTTTATGCAAGAAAAGAAGAGAGAAAATCCAAATAAACTCAATAAGAAACAAAATAGAAGATATTACAACTGATACCATAGAAATACAAGGCTACTATGAACACCTTTATGCATATACACTAGAAAACCTAGAAGAGACGGATCAATTTCTGGAGAGATACAACCCTCCTAGCTTAAATCAGGAAGAATTAGATATCCTGAACAAATCAATAATAAGCAGCAAGATTGAAATGGTAATTTAAAATACCAACAAAAAAAGTTCAGGACCAGATTGATTCACAGAAGAATTCTACCAGATATTCAAAGAATTGGTACCAATCCTATTGACACTATTTCACAAGATAAATAAAGAAGGAACACTCCCTAAATCATTCTATGAAGCCAGTATCGTCCCAATACCAAAACCAGGAAAGGACACAAAACAAAACTTAACAACTGCAGACCAATATCCCTGATCAACATAGATACATAGATGCTAAAATCCTTAACAAAACACAAGCTAACTGAATTCAACAACATATCAAAAAGATAATCCAACATGATCAAGTGGGTTTCATACCAGGGATTCAGGGTTGGTTTAACATATGCAAGTCAATAAACGTGATACACCACAAAGACCAAATTAAAAACAAAAAACACACGATCATCTCAATAAATGCAGAAAAAGCATTTGACAAAATCCAGCATCCCTTTATGATTAAAACTTTCAGCAAAATCAGCAAATAACATACCTCAATATAATAAAAGCCATCTATGACAAACCCACAGCCAACATAATACTGAATGGGGAAAAGTTGAAAGCATTCCCTCTGAGAACAGGAAGAAGACAAGGATGCCTACTCTCACCACTCCTCTTCAACATAGTACTGGAAGTCTTAGCCAGAGCAATCAGACAAAAAAAAAAGAGAAATAAAGAGCATCCATGTTGGTAAAGAGGAAATCAAACTGTCACTGTTTGCTGATGTTATGATTGTTTATCTAGAAACCCTAAAGACTCTCCAGAAAGATCCTAGAACTGATGAAAGAATTCAGCACAGTACAAAATTAATGTACACAAATCAGTAGCTCTTCTATACACCAACAGTGACCAAACCAAGAATAAACTCAAGAGCTCAACTCTTTTACAATAGCTGGAGGCATCACATTACCTGATTTCAAACTACACTGTAAGACCACAGTCACCAAAACAGCATGGTACTGGTATAAAAACAGGCACCTACACTAATGGAACAGAATAGAGAACAGAGAAATAAACCCAAATACTTACAGCCAACTTATCTTCCACAAATCAAAGCAAAAAAGTAAAGTAGAGAAAGGACATCCTTTTCAAAAAATGGTGCTGGGATATAATTGGTTAGCCACATGTAGGAGAATACAACTGGATCCTCATCTCTCACCTTACATAACTATCAACTCAAGATGGATTAAGGACTTACATCTAAGACCTGAAACTATAAAAATTCTAGAAGATAACATTAGAAAAATCCTTCTAAAAAGAAAATATAATGACAACAACGAAAAAAAAAAACGCATTCTCTTCAGCTCTGGGAGTCTCCAGGGAATGTTTGTTTTGATGAGATTTTGAGCCTGATTTTCAAGAATAGGGAGATGCCAACTGTTTATAAAAGCTCCTAAAACGGCATGATCTCTGGCCCTTAGGAGATTTATCTTTTATTTATACAGAGTATTTTCGAATGTCTGTTGCTGAGGCTAAGAAGTGATTGAGAGGTTTCATGTAAAAGGCAACATAATGTTTTTAGAGCCTACTTCTAAAGAATATATGTGCATAATATTATAAACCAAATGAGTTGAAAGATAAGGGGGTTTTAGTTGTTCATTTAAACATAACTTTAATTCAGCACTATTAGGCATGGGGGAGATGAACTGAAACACAAAACTCGTTTACTGTTATAGGGAAATGTACAGTCTAAAGAAGGAAACTGACTTGTAAAAATACAAACTTCAGTTTTAAGTGACATATGGTAGGAGAAAGGAGCCAGGACACAGAAGAAGAAGGAACAACTCCCTCCCTGATAGACTCCATTAAGGCTTTCCTGACGAGGTTGCTAGCATTTAGTCCAAAAAAAAGTACATCCCCTTAATATAGCAATCATACTAATATTTTATCTATTGCCATATGATAAAGTATCATGAAATTTAGTGGCATAAAATAGAAATAAACATTTATTATCACAAAAAAAAGAAAGAAAATCCCTTCTAGACATTGGCTTAGGCAAGGGTTTCATGACCAAGAACTCAAAAGCAAATGCAATAAAAACAAAGATAAATAGCTGGGACTTAATTAAACTAAAGAGCCTTTGCATGGCAAAAGGAACAGTCAGCAGAGTAAACAGACAACCCACAGAGTGGAAAAAAAATCTTCACAATCTATACTTCTGACAAAGGACTAATATCCAGAATCTACAATGAACTCAGACAAATCAGTAAGAAAAAAAAAATCCCATTAAAAAGTGGGCTAAGGATATGAAGAGACAATTCTCAAAAGAAGATACACAAATGACCAACAAACATATGAAAAAATGTTTAACATCACTAATGATCAGAAAATGCAAATCAAACCACAATGCAATACCACCTTGCTCCTGTTAGAATGGCCATAATTTAAAAATAAAAGAATAGATGTTGGCATGGATGCGGTGAACAGGGAACACTTCTACACTGCTGGTGGGAATGTAAAGTAGTACAACCACTGTGAAAAACAGTGTGGAGATTCCTTAAAGAACTAAAAGTAGAACTACCATTTGATCCAGCAATCCCACTACTGTGTATCTACCCAGAGGAAAAGAAGTAATTATATGAAAAAGATACTTGCACACACGTTTATAGCAGCACAATTCGTAATTGCAAAAAAGTGAAACCAACCCAAATAAACTGGTGTGTGTGTATGTGTGTATGTGTGTCACACACACATATGTTTTACATACATACGTACACACATATGTATATGATGAATACTACACACACACATATATATATGATGAATACTACTCAGCCATAAAAAGGAAAGAGTTAATAACATTCACAGAGATCTGGATGAGATTGGAGGCTATAATTCTAAGTGAAGCAACTCAAGAACGGAAAACCAAACACTGTTTGTTCTCACTCATAGTGGGTGCAAAGTTATGAGGATGCAAAGGCATAAGAATGACACAGTGGACTTTGGGGGACTCAGGGGAAGGGTGGGAAGTGGGTGAGGGATAAAAGACTACAAAAAGGGTGCAGTGTATATTGCTAGGGTGATAGGTGCAACAAAATCTCACACATCACCACTAAGAACTTACTCACGTAACCATACACTACCTGTTCCCCAATAACCTATGGAAATTAAAAAAAAAAAGAATAAATAAAATAAAAAACAGAGACATCTAGTTGCAAGTAAAAAATAACAATCTCAGTAAAAACAGAATTTCTGTTCAAACCAATGCCATCAAAACATAAAGGGGAAGAATTTCTCTCCGTTTATGGCCATGCGACCTGAACTCTGGGGCTTCAAAGCTTGAATCAGAGTAAACATTTAAGTAAATGCTGCCAATCTGTGTAACAGAGGCTGCTTTTCCCTCTCAAAAAAATATCTCTTAGGCCTACCTTCTTTTTTTTCCAGAGTGTCATGAGGCTAGATGGAGTTTCTTATTGAAGATGAAGTCCAAGCAAGACAAGTGCCTGCATCATGACAGGTGAAGCATCAAGAAAGTAGTCTAGAGCTTTTTATCCCTATTTCAAATTTGCTCCTAGCAGGTCTCCCTAATGCCAAGCAAATCAAAGCATGGAATATTCATAAAACCTCATTAATTCCATAAGCATCCATTAACATAAGATGAATCAATTTTTGCAACTGCAGCTTTTATTACAGGCATCATCCACATCCCTTCACCCATCCTAACAGACCCCATTTTAACCCCTTCCCACCTCTGCACATACAAGCACAGAATATTTTTAATCTTTGTGCACTTGACAACTTGCCAGTGACAATCATGACCCCTAAAACTAAAACAAGTAATAATAATATGGACTTTGTTCTTTTCAGGGAGCTCACTGTAAGGTGGAGCTGAACCACCATGAGAAACAGGATAAACCAGTCTCTATTAAACCAATGCATCACAGATGCTGAAACAGCACAAGTAAACACCAGCCTGAGGCTAGGAAACTGAGGTTCTGGTCTTAGCTCTGCTATGTATTAAACAAATCATTTATCCTCCAAAATTCAAGAAATAGGATTAAGGTCCCCTCCATTACCAGAATTCTATGATTCTATGACTTCTTGTAGCTAGCCATTATTAGCTATCCTTTGCTTCTTTCCTCCCCATATGACTAAGAAACAACAACAAAACATGAGGTGACAACTGTAGAATTTTCCAAATTTTAGCCGCCACTCCCTCATGAGAATTTTTCTAGTGGTATTAAGATCATCCTGAATACTCTGCAGATTAGGGCAATGTAAGACACAGCATCTCTATCCTAGAGACTTTACCTATTGCTCTGGTGTCATGAAAATTAACCTAGTATAGAAAGAAAGCCCTCCTCCCATTATTCTAGCAAGAAGGGAACATACTGACCAAAGATTCCTCTTGGGCCTATAGCCTCCTTTAGACAGGTAAGGGATTTTGCTCAATCATAGCATTTACCAAACCTAAGCATTTAGTTAGCAGGGTGCTAACTCTTAATCAGGTGCTCCTAATTCCAGCATTGTACACAACATTACTGGTGGCTGTTTGCTTGTCATGAACCAGTCCATCAACGGCCTACCCTTGGTCGCTTATATGCACAATGGCAAAAGCAGAGAACACTGCAGCATTCATCAGAGCTTTAAGTTCTCAAGGCAGCAGATATGGTCAAAGATGCTCATTTTGAAATCCATTAGCAAAGTGCCACATTAGAGATTGATGCTTGGCCTCTCAATAATGCTATTTTCCTCTAAGATTGGAATAGATGAAGACCCTTTCTTGAATTAAGCAAAAAAAAGTTGGCTTTCACTCAAGAGCCATGTTTAAACACCAGAATTACCTTGAGTTCAGGGAGATGCTCCCACAAGGAGAGGACCAAGGGAACTGAGATCAACCAAGGAAAAGCAAACACATGTCTTCTATCCCCAGAGAGCTCCAAGAGTAGGCTAGGCTCACTGAATAAATTGATATGCAGAAGTATTCACGATATTTAAATTTATTTCCAAATCTTCCCAGTTCAATTTATATGTTTAATATCACATGATGTAACTCCACTGTAATGTCACTAAGGCAAGCATACTGAATTTTCTGGGATGGCCCAAATTCAGATACTTTGTCTCAGCCTCAGAGTATGTGATATATTATAGGTTTCAGAGACTGCAGTCATTCTAGAAAATAATATCGTCCCTTGAAAGATAATTCACTCACTTTTTCAGACTAGATTAGGAAATAAATAGTACCTTAATGTATACACGCACACAGTCCTATCTTGTTTTCTATTAAAAAGCATTGATCTATTACTGTGGCAAGTATATGATATACTATTTTTGACAGCTAAATAAAAGATATTCTTTTAAAGTTGTTTTAACACAATTCCATTTTTATACAACTAAACATTTTACTAATATATTGAAGTAGTTTCATCTTTAGCCTCTCTCATTATTTTTCACTGGGACAGAAAAAAAAACAAACAAAATCTGCCCTCCTAATTAGAACCTCAAAATTCTACCTCTAATTTTAGAATGGAGTATAATATTTCTAAAGCAGTTATGATTATTTTTTTAAAGCAGGGGTGTAGGGCTCTGGTGGTTTTAGGAATTTTGAAGCTAGTGTCCAGAGGGTAAGGCTAGTGGAGATACTAAGAGTGTGCAGGTGGTAGCAGCAGCACCCTTTGCAGGCCCACTCTCCTCCACCCAGCTGCTACCACAGCTCTCCTGTTCCAGGCAACCACATCCAAATCACTGCATCCTTCCCCTGTACCACAGTTTCCTTCTACTGGTACAGTTTCATTCACATAAAAGACAAAGCAAGTACACACTTCCACGCTCCCCCTCTACCACAGGCAGTAAAACCCAGCAAGCATCTCTCAAGGATCTGCTCTAGACATGCCACTGTAACTGTCACTTGAATCCTACCAATTTTTCCTTCTGAGATGAAAAGATGAAGCCGGAGCATTAAGGGCATCATGTCATTGGGCACAAAGCACTCAACAAATTTTCTAAATTGAAGTATCTACCAATGATAGCTAACATTTATTGAGCACTTACAATGTGTTGGGCATTATACTAAACATTTTCGTGAAGTAGCTCACTTAATCCTTATTATAACCCTATGCAGTAGAAATCATTATTATCTTCAAATGATAGATAAGAAAACTAGGCCTCAAAGAGAGTGTCCAACACAACGTGCTCAAAGTTAACACAGTGAGAACATGGTGGGACCAGGACTTGAACCCATGATGTCTTACTCTGATGCTGGTACAGAAATGTCCTCATTTCAGAGCCTCCCTCTGTAACCTTACTCTCAGACAGAGGAGTAGGCTCCAGGCAGAATTCAAGAGGCAAATTCCCAGCAGATGGCTTAACTGGTGAAAGGACTGAAAAGCACTATTACCAGCAGAGAAGTGAAGGAATGGAAATAGCAGCAAAAGCAAAGCCGGAAAGGGAAATGAACGTCTGTTAAGGACCTAGTAGGTGACTCACAGTCTTGTAAGGTATTACTAATCCCTTTTCCACAGATAAGATTACTGAGGCCCAGAAAGTTAAATAACACACCAAAGGTAAGTTAAGTTAGGACTCCACCAAACTGGAGATGAGCAGGCAGAAATTTTCATTTATCTAGGAAAAGAGAGGGAAGAGATGAGATCTTACAGTGAATAAGACCCTGGACCTGAGTCAGGTGAGGGTTTGAGGACAGAGGTGAAGAGAGACACTGATTAAAAACCAAAGGAAGAACCTGAGGAGTCTTGGGTACACAAGTCATTGGTTGGGGGTAGTTTGGGCCAGATGAGGTAAGTTAAAAGAAAAGGAGGCACAGTGAAGCAGAGAACTAAAATAGAAGGTTTATGGAAGAATAGGGGTAACTAAAGGAATGACCAGAAAAGCAGAAAATGTTGGTCTCGTCTTCCTCCTCTACTCTCCCTCCCAGCCTTTCCCTCTAACATAAACTTCACTCTGTCTCCTGGTTCACCCACTGCTCCAACTCCAGATCTTAGTCTTATTTTTTTCCTTCCCTTTAATGGCCCAAACAATGGAACCAAAGTATATTTTTATTTCATATGTTGATTGAATAAAGTCATATGCTCTCAGTTTCTTTGTTTTTTGTTTTTGTTTTTTTATAAATGGAGTCTCACTCTGTAGCCCAGGCTGGAGTGTGGTGGCGCAATCTGGGCTCAACGTAACCTCTGCCTCCCGGATTAAAGCAATTCTCCTGCCTCAGCCTCCTGAGTAGCTGGGATTACAGGCACACGTCATCATGCCCAGCTAATTTTCTTTTCTTTTGTATTTTTAGTAGAGACGGGGTTTCACCATGTTGACCAGGCTGGTCTCGAACTCCCTGACCTCAGGTGATTTGCCTGCCTCAGCCTCACAAAGTGCTAGGATTACAGGTGTGAGCCACCATGCCCAGTCAATATTTTCTATTAATACATATCTTTACATTTGTCTTATTCCTACCATAGACTAGGAGCTTTGAGTGCATGTTTCTTCCACTGAATTGTCATTTTTAAAAATAAGACTTTGGAGATTTTTTTTATGTATAAGCCCTGCTAGAAACACCAAGGGGGGAAAAAACTCTTTTGTAAGAGGGTCTTAGGTGAAATCTTCACTGAAATCTGAGAAATCTTGTAAAGTAGAAGTTCTAAAGCAGATGGTTGCTCTCTATAACTGACTACAAGTGATTTTAATGGTAGCAAGTTGCTTTTCTCATGTGACAGGACTCTAGCAACAAGTAATTCTGGAGGTGGTACAGTGGCTTGGGGAAATCAATAAGGACCAGCACTGTCTATCCTTCTGTGTGTTGGCATTGCTTTCCCTCATGAGAGGCAGAATTTTTATATCTTTTCTATATGTATGCCTCTTGAAGGGAGAATCTGTTTAAAAATATTCTACTAATGTCTGAACCACCAACTTCGATAACATAAAACATAACTTCAAGCCCAAATGTTAGTAAAAAAGACCTTTCAAAATCTTCATTTATTCATTCATTCACCAAACATGTACTAGTTTGTACCTGATCTGAGGTAGGCACTGAGATGGATATTGACAGAGAAATAAACTATAAAATGTTGTCTCTAGGATCTTTCATTCTGGTGCAGGAGACACATAAAAACAATTTATCACAAGTCACTCCATCACATACTTTAGGTGAGGAAAGAACAAGGGGTTGGGAACTCAATAGAGGGGAAATTAATGCCTGAAGACACTGGGAAAGGCTTCATAGAAAAAATAATCCCTCTAGTCTTGAAGGATACACAGACATTTTCCAAGTACCTTTTCAATGCCAGGAGAAATAGGCTCACAGGATAGAAAAGGAGCTTGAGATTCAAATCAGATAGTAAAAGTCTTTAGATGCTCAGCAGAGACAAATGGGATTCTTAAGTCTGAGAATGACATGGTGAGCTTCAGGTTTGAAGGAAAAAACTTGCAACATTGTAAAGACAAATTTATATAAGGAAGCAGCCAGAGAGAAGACCACCGTGGTCATCTCCAAGATGTGATAAGTGACTAGATGAGACAGAAGCAGGGAGGAGTGGAGAAGATGGGCCGATCGTGAATTTCTAAAGCAGATATGACAGGGTTGGATACATGATTAGAGGTGAAGTGATAGGAAGGAGACATTGCCAATGGCAATTCACAGATTATCAGGCTAGACAGAAGCTAGATGGAAGGTGATGTCATATATAGAGATTAAAAATAAAGTTCTTGGCAGGAGTTGCTGAGCTTCGTTCTCAAGTGTTGAGTTTGAGATGCTTAGAGGCATCCAGGTCAAGATCCAGTCGGAGATATAGAGCTTGAGCCTATCACCAAAGTCTACAGACCAAATAATGATGGAGACACCCCCTCCTCATAGGTGGGGCTAACATCATTAAAGAGGATCAAAGGGGAAAGAAAAAGAAGCAGGAAGCACAAGGAGAGGAGGGACAGAAAGTGAAGAACAGAATGAGATGAGGTAAGAAAAAGGAAATGAGAGAAGAAATAGTCATTATGCTTTACTCTAATGGAAAGGTGTAAATTTATCTCAGGACTCCTGGCTCTTCTTCAGGCAACTCTGTGTAAAATAAGAGAGCAGAACAGAAACAGAGAACCTCTATTACAGAGGACAGTTGACAGCAGCAAAGAAGATGCTGGAAAAATGAAAATAACTTTCTACCTTGTTCCAAAGTATTTAAAGAGATTTTCTTTAAAAAGCTAAGTATTCTGAGGTAATTTCATATTGAAGAAAATAATCCTACAATCATGGCCGGACATGGTGGCTCATGCCTGCAATCCCAGTACTTTGGGAGGCCAAGGGGGCAGATCACCTGAGGTCAGGAGTTCGAGACCAGCCTGGCCAACATGGTGAAACCCTGTCTCTACTAAAAATACAAAAAAATTAGCCAGGTGTGATGATGCCTGCCTGTAATCCCATCCATTCTGGAGGCTGAGGCATAAGAATCACTTGAACCCAAGAGGTGGAGGTTGAAGTGAGCCAAGACTGCCACAGCATTCTAGCCTGGGCAACAAGAGTGAAACTCTGTCTCAGAAAAAAAAAAAAAAGAAAGAAGGGAATCCTACACTCTTCAATTGTCCTTAAAGAAATTGCTCATTGCTCTATTAGATACATACTAGTTTCAGTTGTCCAGAAAATTCATGTAGATGAAATGTCTGTGAGAGTGTCAAGATAAAAGAATTATTTCCATTTATAAGTATTATTTTCTTCCCTAGCCATTTGAAACAAAATACACTATCCTAAAAAGAAGTTATTGGGTTTGATCATCTTAATAGCTTTATAACACTAGAAAATAAATCAAACCAATTTGAAAGTCACTTTGGTGTGCAGCCTAATAGATCATGCACATGAGGGCAATCAATAAATATTATTTTCTGGTGATTTGGCTGGTCCCTCATCCCCAGCAGGTACCCAATCCTCAGCCACTTTCCTCTCTTCCAGGCATGAGCTCCCACTGACTTCAAAGGCAGCTTTAAAAATGGATTAAAGCAAAGATCATATATTGACTTCAAAGGGAGCTCTGAACACACAGAAGATATTTCATGCAGGAGGGGATGAAGATGGAAATTTTGTTCCTTTTATTATTCCATGCTTAATGAATACCATCAGCATTTTCCATGTATTCAGCCAAAGTGTATTTCTTCCCTTTGCAACACTTTCCATTTGATGACATCATAATAGTTGCTCATTCTAGAACAAAATCTAGTACTTGCTCTAAATATTTCAGTATTATTGTAATGATGGTAAATGTTAGTTTTCTCCCTATATAATATGGCAGCCACAACAATTAGGTTTTGTCACACCTTGTAAAATATTGTCATTTTAATTACATACCATAATGTCACTATGGAACATTTTGAGAGTTACTCTTGAGGGCATAATGTTCTTTTAGTATACACAGCCAGATCTGATTCTCAAGACTGTCTTTCTCTCCCCAAATGCAAAAAATTTAATATAATAAATTTATAATTTTAAGTATAAGTGTTCACCATGTCTACTGCCTCTCTGCATGATAATTGTCAATATATCACCACTACCACCTTAACATATGCAAATTTAAATAATTTCATGGCATTGAAGAGACTCTGAAAACAAGAAAACATACTCCAAGTACAGATTATGTTCTCCATAAAAAATATCAGACTCATTCTAAAATAATAATTATGATTAATCAAGGGCTCTTATACAAGTATTGTAAATTAATAAAATTCCTACAGAGCCCTCTGGACTCACAAGGAATCTGGTGTTCTGCTACAGAAGTAGGGCATCCAGCTAACAAATAAGCAAATGAAACTTGAACACAGGTGGAGCTGATGTCTGTGTAGGAGGAAAGCAGCAATTTTTTCCCAAATGTGCCGCTCTTTTCTAGGAATCTCCACGCTCCTGTGACTGTCTGCATTCATAGCTGGCCTTTCTCTCAGCATGACACCCTGGCTTCTCTCTCTCTCTCTCTCATACACATACATATATACACACTTCCACATGACTTAACCACACATGAGAATGATGAGCCACAGGATGCAAAAAATAATGTGGGAGGGAGTCAGAGAAGGCTCTCTCTTATTCTCATGGGGAAAATAAAGGAGGGCATGGCTGAATGTGTTATACAATTCAAAGGCAAAAAAGATCAGACACAACATCACGTTTGACTAAATTCCATATAAGGACTCACAACTGAAATAACGAAACTAGTAGAACTGCTGCCAATAGTAAGCTAGAATGAGTGAGAGAAATAATTGCATTAAACCAATAAGAAAGGTTCAAAGGGAATATAGGCACTGAATTAGTTAGGAAATCCAAGTCTGACTTTAAATTATAAGACAAGACCAGAACCACTTAGGAAAAGTGATGTTTCCACAACCTACTGGTATATTTCATATGCAGTCATGACAGAAATAACCAAAATGTTGCCTTCCTCAATTTACTCCTTAACTGAACCCAAAAGCAAATAGTTCAAAGGAAAAAAAAACTGTGGGCTGGGTGTGGTGGTTCATGCCTGTAATCTCAGCACTTTGGGAGGCTGAGGTGGGTGAATCACCTGAGGTCAGGAATAAGACTAGCCTGGTCAACACGGTGAAACTCCATCTCTACTAAAAATACAAAACTTAGCCGGGCATGGTGGTGGGTACCTGTAATCCCAGCTACTCAGCAGGCTGAGGCAGGAGAATTGCTTGAACCCAGAAGGCGGAGGTTGCAGTGAGTTGATATCATGCCACTGCACTCCAACCTGGGTGACAGAGTAAGACTCTGTCCATATATTCTCCTTATTCTGAAATGAAAGCCTGGTTTGAGTCTAAATTTACATCTACATTTTGAACCAGATAAGTTCTTTTATCTGGTTTTAATAGAGAACTTAGTTTTATTTAAAAAAAAAAAAAAGTAATAATTTTCTCTGTGCTTTATATATTTTATTTATTCATTCAATAGACACTCACCAAACATTTATTATATGAAAGGCACTGCAATAGGTCCTATGTGAGAACCCAAAATAAAACAGATGTAGATTCCCTTAGATTCCATTTTCCTGGGGCCACAGGAAGGCTACTACAGGACACAAATAATAATATTGCAGGGGAGAATGTATTTTATGACCATCAGGAATAAGATACAGATAAAGCTTATTATATCTCACTTAAAAGTAACTAAAGAAAGGTAAAAACGAATTTTCCTTTCAGTACCCTAGTTCTGAGGAAAGTCTATAGATTTTCTAAGGGAGTCGGGGGTGGGGGGGGTGCCCCAAGGTCAAATAAGTTCAAATAACTTTGGGAAACACTTGGTAGACAAGTTAGAATATGTTCTTTACTATACGACTTCCCAATACCTTTGAGGAGCTAATTCAACTTGCAAATTTCTAAGAGGATAGTAGAGTTGGCAACATTTCTCAAACTCATTTGATTACAGGACACTTTTTTTCAGAGCATCTCATGGAACTAGTGTCTACAAAACACTTTGGAAATCCTAGTAGAGTTTGAGCTTGTGCAGAAAACGGAGCATCTTAAACTGACCAGTCTTAACTAAATGAAAAAGACAAAGTTGGGAAGGTAGGTTAAAGTCAGATCACGGTATCTGTGACCTACTAACTACTCTCTCCTGGAAACTCCCTTTCCTTAGCCACCATGATAAGGCAAGTCTGAATGACTGATTCAAAAACTCCTTTGCCACTCACTTACTAATCTTAAGACCTTCAGCATATTACTTTTATTTCTCTGAGTTTCCTTCTTTCCACATCTATAAATAGGGTTAATATGAGGAAGGATTCAATAAGCCCATGAATATAAACCCCTTATCATACCTGACAAATAATAAATGTTATCTATCTCTTCACCTGGGGCAATTCCCTTTCCTACCCCCTGAATATTGTCCTCTGTCTCCCTAATTGATGGAGTATTTTCTTCAGGTTCCTTAAATATAGGCTTTACTTAGAATTCCTTTAGCCATTTATTTTTTTTTTTATTTTTTGCTTAGTTTAAATGTTCTCCTTTAATAATCACTTCAATTCCCTAGCCTGATACACCCTGTATCTACAAACCCAGCCCTGATATTTCTCTAAAATTCCAGAGAGTGCTTCCAAACAACACCTGAACATGTGTACCTGAAATGTCCTATAGGTACTTTGAGATCATCATGTTCAAAACTGCACATAATATCTTATGTTGCATTATACTTCCATACTTCCTTTCCTTTCTATATGACATGTGTCATTATCAAACACCAATAGTCAAGGCTAGAAAACCTTGAATTCATTTTTTACTTTTTCTACTCTCCCAATTCTGCCTTTGCCTCCACTACTTCCCTTCCCACATTCCAGTGGTCAACTGATCCACCAATTCCATTTCCAGATTATTTCTTGAATTAATCAGTACTGTTTCATTCCTACTACTAGCTCTCATCACATTCTTATCATCTCTTATTTAGATTTATGAAACAGTTTTCTAATTTGTTTCACTCTCCCAAATCAATCCTCCACACTATGATGTTTCTTAAATACAAAATTATCTTATTTTCATATCTTAAAACCTATAAATATTATGATTTTTATATCAAATACCTTAAACAGACAATGAACACTAGTTAATGATAGTCATGCTGAAGTATTTAGAGAGGAATAAACTGAAATCTATAATTTGTTTTGAAATATATAAAAAGTAAAATGAATTTTTAGATTATAAAGGGATAGATAGGTGATTAAACAAGTATAGCAAAATGTTAATAGTACAATCTAATGCTAGTATTCATTGTAGTAGTCTTTCCATTGTATTTAAAAATAAAATCCATGCTTTAAAACTGTTCATAACAAAATGTTGGGGAAGGAGGAGTAAGACTATGAAGGCTCCCTGTCATCTACAGGAGACCATCCAAATACCTTAGGTGGGCCCTTTCACCATTTGGCTCCAATCTAACACTCCAGTCTTCCATTCTCCTACTCATTTCACTCTATGTTCTAACCAAATGGAATGAATCAACATCCCCTTAATGCCTTATAGACTCTTCAGTGGCGACTCTTCAGTGGCTAAGGCTTTGTCATCCTTCTATTTTTGCCTGAAAGAACCTTTCATTATTTTTCTGTCTGGCAAACGTCTAATCATTCTTAAAGCAGCAGCATCCCCTCTGGGATGACTTCCTGGACAAAGTTAACTGATTGATATTCTCTCTCTCTCAACTGCATTGTAGTACTTACTGTGCTGAGCTGTGATTAATATTTATGTATGTGTTTTTCCCAACTGCACTAGCTGCTCCTTGATGACTATCTCCCAGTCTTTGTATACACAATACCCTCCCAACACATTCTAAGTCGTCAATATATGTCCCTGAATTAAACTGAACACCAGACTAAGAAGTATGCTACTTCTATAAAGACTTTAACATGTGAGTGAGGAGAAGCTCACTGACAATTAACTAATGCTTGGTCTATCTCTAGAAGTGCTAAAAATGACCTTATGAAACTGCCTTTGCAAAATTATGACAGACAGTGAAAGAGATCTAACTTAGCTGACTCCATCTTGCTTCTAACCTCCAAGCTATCCTTGTTCATTCCTTGGCATAGGTTGAACTAACTTTGGGAGAAATTTAGTTTATAGTTTAAACAATCATAGTAACAACCCTTTCCCAGACCTCCTTCTGGTCTGGGGACTAGATTACCTTTGTAGGACTAACATTAGCCAGAAGATTAAAAATTACTGTTGAAGATGGCCGATCACTAGCAGCTCAGGATTGCAGCTCCCAGTAAAGGCGCAGAGAGCCAGTGGACGCCACACTTACCGATAAATTTTTGCTGCCCACGGACCAGGACATTCCCAGCGGAGGAGCCCCAGGGGTACCAGCGCGACCCTTTCGGCTGGCACAGCTTTTTCACCGGCGCCTCGGCTTGGCGGCTCTGGGTGCGGAGTAAACGGGACTGAGTCTCCTTTTGGATGATGTTTGGAGCTCTGTGAAGGCACAGCAGTCCACCCACCTGATTGAAAAAGGGACTGAGAAGCCAGACCGGAGACCCCCAGGCAGAAAAGCACCACGAATTTCCACGCTGCTGTTTTGCTCAGCATTACGGGTCACCACAGTGAAAATTACATAGATTCCGGAGCTGGGAATTAACAAGCTGGACGTCCACACAGAGACCGAATTTGAAAGTTGGTAATTACAAAGACGATAGATGGATAAAACCATAAAGATGCCAAGAAGCCACCGTAAAAAAACTGAGAACACTCAAAATCAGAAAGCCTCTCCTACAGAGGACGCTAGTTCCTCATTAGTAACGGAACAAGGCTTGATGGAAAACGAGTGTGAAGAATCATCAGAATTAGGCTTCAGAAGGTGGATAAGAAACTTCTGTGAGCTAAAAGAATATGTTCTAAACCAATGCAAAGAAACTAATAGCTTTGAAAACAGGTTTGACGAAATGCTAACGAGAATGGACAATTTAGAGAAGAACATAAACGAATTAATGGAGCTGAAAAACACAATACAAGAAATCCGTGAAGTATGCACAAGTTTTAACAGTCGAATTGATCAAGTAGAAGAAAGGATATTAGAGGTCGAAGACCAACTTAATGAAATGAAACGAGAAGACAAGATCAGAGAAAAAAGCATAAAAAGGAATGAACAAAATCTCCAAGAAATATGGGACTATGTGAAAAGACCTAATTTACGCTTAATAGGTATACCT